>PVJN01005021.1:0-85250 GCA_004026805.1 Lasiurus borealis | reverse complement strand
CCCTCCAACTGCCCCCCTCGCTAGCCTGATCACCCTGAATAACCCCCACCACTGGCCTGATCACCCACAACTGCCATCCCCTTTTGGCCCCTATCCACCTCCACCTCGGCCCTGTGGCTTCGTCCAGAAGAATACCCAGAAGGTCTCCTTGAAGGTCTCCCAGTCTAATTAGCATATTATCCTTTTATTAGAATAGATAGAGGCCTGGTGCACAGGTGAGAGCTGGCTAGTTTGCCATGAAGGTTGTCCTGGATCAAGGTGGAGGTTCCTTTGCAGGTCAGGATAGCCTGGGCAAGGAGCCATGTCCCCATTGGGGTATGAGTCCCCACTGGGGATGGTGCCAACCTCAGTGAGGGGCTGGGGTAGTTTGTAGGCCAGACACGCCCCCATGGGGTGAGGGTTCCTGCTCTAGGGGGGCATGGCCAGCCTGGGTGAGGGGTTGGTGGCTGTTTACTGGCTGGTCACACCCCCCAGCAGGGACCCTCACCCTATGGGAGTGTGGCCAGCCTGGGTAAGGGGTTGAGGGCCATTTTTAGACACCTCTCTCAGGACAACTCAAGCTTCCCACTCACTCAGGCCTGCTCTGTGGCCGTACCCACATGCCCCACCTTTAGCATCTGGCCCAAGCAGGTGGGTAGCTTGGCTTCCTCTGTTGCCAGGGATGACTCAAACCTCCTGCCCACTCTGGCTGGCTCCATGGCCACCACCATCTTTGTCCCACTAATTTGCATATTCCCTCCTGACTGGCTTTGGGCATTGTGGAGTGACAGTCAATTACCATATTGCTCTTTTATTAGATAGGCTTCCTGTAAAATAAGATGTGCACACTTGCTTTACGTTTGTGCAAGAAGGGGAAAACAGAGGCGTTAGAGTGTTCCTGAAAATATCCTTTGTATGTGTGCTAAGAAAACTAATAATGAGCTCTATTCTCTTGACTAATATTTAAGTGTACAATTTGTATTATTAAATAGAGGCACAATGCTGTACAGCAGATCTCTAGAGCTTAAAGATGTTGCATAAGTAAAACTTTAGATCCTTGAATAATCACCCCTTCTATCTGTTTCTATAAATAGAAAATTTTTTAGATTGCTCATACAGGGCAGATCATACAGTATATGTCTTTCTCTGGCTGATTTCCAGAGCATAATACCCAGTATCTATGTTGTTGCAAATGGTGGGATATTCTTTCATTTTATGGCTGATAATATTCCAGAATGTGCGTGTGTGTATGTGTGTATGTGTTTTCTTTCTCTACCCATAGCTAGAAACAAATTGTTTCTATGTCTTCCCTGCTGTGAGGAATGCTGCAATGAACATAGGAGTGCAGATATCTCTTTGATAATTTTTTAAATCAATATTTTGTGATTTTTCAGTTTACTAATTTTTCACATCCCTGGTTAAGTTTATTTCCGAGTATTTAATTATTCTTAATGTTATTATAGATGGGACTGTTTTTTAAATTTAATTTTTAAATAGTCTATTCGTAATGCGTAAAAATCCCACTGGTGTTTATGTGTTGATTTTATCTCCTGCAACTATACAAAGTTAAGATATGTAAGATCCTATCATTGTAAGCAGATAATTTTACTTCCTCCTCTGTAATACAAATACATTCTACTTTTTTTTCTTCACCTAGTATCTCTGACTAGTACTTCTAGGACTGTGATGAATAGAAAGTGGTTAGGGTGGACATTCTTACCTTGTTCCTGATCTTAGGAAAAGCTTTCAGGTTTTTCCTATATTAGCTATGGGTTCTGAACTTTTATTATATTGAGTTACATTCCTTCCATATCTACTTTGAAATCCTTTATCACAAGAGGATGCTGAATCTCATTAAATTATGTTTCTTTATCTATTAAGAGAGTCATATGATTTCTATCTTCATGTGTTAAATTGTATTAGTTGATTTGCGTATGTTGAACAATCCTTGCATCCCAGAGATAAATTACATTTGGTCACTGTGTATGATCCTTGTAATGTGCTGTTGAATTCAGTTTGCTGGTATTGTGGTGAGGATTTTTTTGCATTCATATTTTTCATGCTATTGGCCTGCAATTTTCTTTCCTTGCAGTATACTTATCTGGCTTTAGTAACAGGTTAATGTGGGCCTCATAAAATGATTTTGCAAATGTCCTCTCCTCTTCATTTTATGAAAGAGTTTGAGAAGAATTGGCCTTCATTCTAATTTAAACATTTGTTATTAAAATTCATCAGTGAAGCTATGGGGGTTATGGATTTTTGGGGGGAGGGAGGAGGGTTGTTTACTCTTTCAATCTCCATACAATTTTAAGTCTATTCATATATTCTATTTCTTCATGATTTAGTTTTGGTAGGGAATGATTCTAAAAATTTATGTATTTTGTATAGGCTATCCATTTTATTAATATATAATTTTTCATAGTAGTCTCTTACGTTGCTTAGTATTTCTGTGTTATCAGTTGTAATGTCTTCTTTTTTTATACTGGTTTTGAGGCCTCTCCTGTTTTATTTTCTTTGTCTAGCTAAGGTTTTGTTGATTTTGTGTATGTTTCTAAAAATACAACAACTCAGTTTTGTTTATATTTTTGATCATAGTATAATTTTATAATTGCAAAGATGAGTCCCTGAGAAATATCACTATACATATTTATCAGAGCTTAGTATGTTTGTTTTACCCAAAGATTTTTAAAAGTGCCTTTGAATTAACTGAAGTCAATATAACAAAGTCTACTCATGTATCATTTAGAAGATAGGCTCAAAACATTTTTTTAAAACAAAACATAAATAAAGAAATACAAACTTTAATCATAATTGTTTTGTAACTAGTGAGCAAAGTATGACCATGCATTTAACAACAGAAAGCAATGCCAACATAATGCAGGCGAGATTAGTCAGTATCAGGACAGAGAAAATATAGTATTTTAACAGCTCTGTTTATATCAACCCATCTTGCTTTAATGAATGGTTTTTAGATCTTCTATAACTTTTTTTGTATCATCTAGTAATTGGCTGTTACTGTTATGAAATCATTTTAAAATTTAAGATTCATATTGAGAGTTGTTTTATTTTCTTAAAAGCAAGCTTATTGTTCTATACTATAGCATTTTATACTTTCTTATATCTTAGTATAAAATTATTTAAACATTATAAATATAGAAAATTTTATTTATATCAGGTAGCAGTTAAGTAATAAGATGCTGAGGAATGAATGTGAATCTATTAATATGATAGACACACACACCTACACTCACACCTGTAGCTGTATTTCAGTGTTGTTTTGTGGGGAGGGACATTTATTTTATCTGCTTTGCTCCTCAGATGTTTCTCTGCTTTACTCTTCAGATGTTTCTTAACAGTTAAAGAACTTTAAGAATATATTCAAGCGACATATTTTAAACAGAAAATAGGTTCTTGTTCTCAATGTGTTATGATGTGAGAAAAGAACTGTCACCAAGTTTCGGTGTTTTCATTGGGGAGTCTTACATTTGTTTCTTAGCAAATATTACCATAAATTAAATAGCACTAGCATCCAATATAATAAAAGACTAATATGCAAATTGTCTCCTCAACTGGGAGTTGGACCAGGAGCTCAACCAGGGGGCAGGGCCAGCTGACCAACTAAATATGACCACTCCCCCCTGGCCAGCCCAGCCCAATTGGCCCAAATGAGGGTGGGCTGGCCAGACCTCACCTGTGCACAAATTTCTGCACTGGGCCTCTAGTAGTAAGTAAAAGTACCTGGTTAAGGCTGCATTCAAACACTAAACTTTAAAATATAAGGGAAGAAAACATATTATGTTTCCTTTATGTAATGTGAGTATACCAGTTGTGTAATACTACTCATTACAGAATTTAATATTGTTAATGATGTCTTAGGTGGAAAACCTTTATAGAACAAGTGCAAAGCTAAGGGGGAAATGGTTCTTTCATCTTAGCCAGTCAATGCATTCATTCTTCCATATTACTTGTGCTATATGTTTAACGGGTTCGTTTTCTCTTTGTCAGTTGTATTTGAAGACTATAATGTTTTCTGGGAAAAGTGACCCTAAAGTATCTCCTCAGTTCTTCTGTAGAAAAATAAATAGTACAACAAAGCAGAGCGCCCATCAAAAATTTTCCAAAACACTGTGTCTGTAAAATGCTAATACCAACAACTCAGTCACTATTTTTAAGTTTAACGAGATGATATATGCAACTTTAAAACAGAATATAATTTTAGTGATTATATTCCTTTGCTGGAGATGTTTTGGTATAGTCTTACAGAAGCACTGACCAAAAGTAGGGGTGTGGAGGTGGGAGGGTAGGGTCAGAAGGAGATATAGATTTAGTTAAGTAGAGATACGGAACTCAAAATGTTTGGGATATGAGTTACCTAGTATGTTTAAATGTTACTTTGTTGTTGAATCATCTAAAGTTCCTCTTTCCCCACTCACCCAACTTTTCAATATTACAGTTGAAGGTCATCACCTATAGAGTTCTCAGACATTCTGGGGAACAGAAAAATGGAAATGAGACTGGGGAGATAGTTTCCAGAATGCCTACGAAGATGTATCAGTTGGCATAGAGGAATACCTCTCTTTCAGTGACAGTTCTAGAATAGCCAAACAACATTCCAGATACAGAAAAAATATATGTAAAATGTGCTTATTTATGTTTATAAAAAACTCAAAGCAAACCTCAAATATTGCTATATCATTCTTTTTGAAAAAAAAAATAGTTAATTTGGATGAACAAGGAATTTAACTGCAGTAGCAATTTTGAAATCTTGATTTTTTTGAAAATCTGTTCATAGTGTTCACTTATCTGATGACAAGACTGCTGACATAACTCAGTGTGATCATAATTTTAGGCATTTCAGATACTGACATCTGGTTTCCAGGTAAATGCCCATGAAATCAATCTTGCATGCTTCCTTTAAACCATTAATGCAAGTTATCACTTTATAAAACTATAATTTTTGTGTTCTAAATAAAATATAATCACTCCATAAAGCATTATTAGTTGTCAACTGCATTGGTCTGCTTGATGTTCTAACTACATACGAAACATACTGATAAAAATATGTTTCTCTTCTTTTTAAAATATATCTTTTACTGTGTCAAAAATATGTAATTAAAAAATAAAAGAAAAAATATCTTTAAGAAGCTTTGAAAGGTAGTCAGTAAGAGAACATCTCTGAATCTGGAAATGTTCTATATAACTCAGAACTCTAGAAAATACCTTACTCATAGAATTTGTTATAAGAACTCATCAATGCAGATTGCTTAAAAGTATGCCTAGAATTTAATAAGTGCTATGTAATACTTAGTAACTACTACATCTGTTCACCAATGATAATGGCTGAAAATTGAGTTGCATTGTCATATCCACTTTCAAAAAATTGCATAAAGCAATCTTTTTCATAATGCAGATCATGATCTTTTATGGGTTCATGAAGGCAATTTAGTGAGTGATAATCCCATTAAAAAAAAAAGAAATAGAATATAATGTAATTGAATAGAATTTTTAAAAGTGTGTCACATAATATATAGATGTTGATTTTTAACATTTTCTTTTAGATTCTATTTTTGCCTAAATTATAGATATGCATGTCAGGTGTAGTTGCCTTAAAAATAATTTTATAGTAGGTTCAAGTATAGCTAAAATTCACAGTTCTGAGTTAAATCATCAATGATTTAATCTTTAAAAACTTTGATATTATTTATAAAAATTTATTCTTCTTAAAGTCATCTAATTGTGTTTTGCAAAGCATTTTTTAATTAATTGGAATATATATAATTTTAAAAACATGTTTAAAATATTTACTTATTGATTTATCTTATACAACACATGATTACTTACATAATAAATATTAGGTAAAGTTGCAGTAGGAATAAACCCTAAAATGTCATAGTAATTAAAAGAAAAATGTTACAAGTATGCATTGTTTATTTTCTTCCCAGTTATGGTAACTTAGAACTGGATTTGTGAAGGTTCAAGGTATTATTCTTAATTCTATTTTATTTACCTTTAAAATAAATTTAATTGATAGTTAATGGCAAAGGAAGAGCTAGGGCTCAGTATTTTAGGGTAAACTTAATTTTTTGCAGGGAAAAATGTTTCTTTTGTTTGTCAACTGTAAATTGGATTATTGCTTTTTATATTCAAAAAATGAAGAAATGTTACTGATCAATTACTCTATATTATAATGTATCTAATAAAAATTATGAACCTAAAAGTGCTATAAAATATAGTTTGTTAATTAAAAAAAAAACACTAAAATTTGCCCTTGCTGGTTTGGCTCAGTGGATAGAGTATTGGCCTGTGTACTCCCAGGTTTGATTCTGGTCAATGTTGCAAGCTCATTCCCTAGTAGGGGTCATACAGAAGGGAGCCAATCCATGATTCTCTCTCATCATTGATGTTTCTATCTCTCCTTTCCTCTTCCTTCCTCTCTAAAATCAATAAAAAATATATTTAAAAAGAAAAACACTAAAACTTGAAATGAGTAAATTGATTCAAAATAACTTAATTGCATATCCTATCTAATAAAATAGAAACATGCAAACTGACCATACCTCTGCCATGCCCACCAGTCATGTCCACCAGCCAATCAGGATTGAGTATGCAAATTAACCCAACAAATATGGAGGTCTCAATGGAACTGGAGCAAGCAGGAAGCTTGTTTTGTCCCCAGCAATGGAGAAAGCCAAGCTTCCCCCCCAACCCTGGCTGATCATGGCCTCTGCTCAAGGCTACGAAGTTTCAATTATAGAAGATAAATAAATCCCAACAAAGATGGCAGCAGCCACCAAGCTGGAAAGAGCAAGAGGCTTGAATTTCCCCCAGCAATGGAGGAAGCCAAGCTTCCTGCACACCCTTGTGGGCCCTGACCTCCACTTAAGGCTACAAAGTTTCAATTGCAGAACACAAATAAATCCCATATACTAGGGTCTCCACTTGGGTCTCTGGGAACATGGCCAGCCTGGAAACCACCACAGGCCCCTCACCCAGGCTACCCCATGCCCAAGGAAACACCCTCCCTGATTCAGGACACCCTTCAGGGCAAACTAGCCAGCCCCTACCTGTGCACCAGGACTCTATCCTATCTAATAAAAGAGAAATATGCAAAATTGACCATCACTCCAACACACAAGATGGTTGGCCCTATGTGGTCAAAGATGGCTGCTCCCATGTGGAAACAAGATGGCCACCATAAGATGGCCAGCAGGGAGGGACCAAGCCTGCAAGGGAGGGCAGTTGTGTGTGATCAGGCCAGCAGGAGAGCGCAGTTGGGAGGGATCAGGCCTGCAGAGGAGGGAAGTTAGGGGCAACTGGGCTTGCAGGGAAAGGCAGTTGCAGAGACCCAGACCTTCAGGGGAGAGCAGTTGGGGGAGACCAGACCTGTAGGGGAGGGCAGTTAGGGGTGACAAGGTCTTCATTGTAGGGCAGTTAGTGTCAATCAGGCTTGCAGGGGAGCAGTTAGGATCAGTCAGGCTGGCAGGGGAGTGGTTAGGGGGTGATCAGGCTTGCAAACAGAAGCAGTTTGGGGCAATCAGGAAGGCACACAAGTGAGCAGTTGGGAGCCAACAGTCCTGGATTGTAGGAGGGATGTCTGATTGCCCTCAAGGTGTCCCAGATTGGAGAGTGCTGCAGGCTGGGCTGAGGGACACACACCCCTGTACATGAATTCCATGCACTGGGCCTCTAGTCACTTATAAAAAGGATCATTATTTAAAATAGCATAACAAAACCCAGCACGCAGCACTGTAAAGGTGTCAGCACCAAATCCAAAATGGCCAGGCATGCAAACAATAGGAAATTATGTCCCGTATACTTGTAAAATCATTAGATCAGACTTAGAAATGACAAAGGTGATAGAACTACTAGAAAATGGCTTTAAAATGACATTGTAAAAATAAACATGATAAGGAGATAAATTCAAAAAAAAAAACTCTAAGGAAACATGGAGTGATTAAAACTGCATTAACTGAAATAAAAATGTCACTGGCTGCAAGTCACAGAGATTAGACAATACAGGGATAAAAGATCCATATGTAATAACAAAAGCTATCCAAAATTAAGGAAAGAAAAATGAGAGAGATCAGTGATCTGTGAGATATTATCAAGCTGTCTAAATCATGATTGGAGTCCTAGGACCTGAAGAGAAGGGAGCCTACCTTGAAAATAATTTAGTGTATATATTTTTTTAGACATTTGATAAGAATTACTATATCACAGGTCTATAACTTCCATGAGCCCAAATAAGGATGCACCTAACAGAAGCTCTGCAAAGGCACCTCCCAATCAAATTACCTAAAATAAATGTTAATTAAAAAACAACTCTTAAAGACAGAGAAAGATAACACATTAGATAGAGAAGAGCGAAAAACATTTGTCAAAAGTAGAGGCATGGAGCCTTGACCAGTTTGGCTCAGTGGATAGAGCATCGCCTACAGACTGAAGGGTCCCAGGTTTGATTCCAATCAAGGGCATAGACCTTGGTTGTGGGCACATCCCCAGTACGGGGCGTGCAGGAGGCAGCTGATTGATGTTTCTCTCTCATTCATATTTCTAACTCTCTATCCCTCTCCCTTCCTCTCTGTAAAAAATTCAATAAAATATACATTTTTAAAAAAAGTATAGGCATGGAGAGATTGGCATAGTTGAAATACTAACAGATACTGTCAACCTAGAATTTGTTAGCCACCAAATATTTTTCTAAATAAGGCATATTAATGTGTGTGTTTTTTCTGTAGCTATAGGAAGCTAAAATAATGCAAATCTTAGTCTGTTCAGGCTGCTGTCACAAATGCCACAGACTGAGCAGTTAAAAAAAAATAATAAGTTTCTTACAGTCCGGAAACTTGAAGGTCAAGATCAGGTCAACTTGGTGAGGACACTTTCTGTCTTGCAGATGATCATCTAGTAGCTGTCTACTCCTATCATGAGGGAGAGAGAGGGGGAAAAAGCAAGAACCAGAAGGAGAAAGAGAGCTAAAGAAGGAGAAAGAATGATTTTGTTATTTTCTTACAAGGATGCTAATTCCATCATGAAGACCCTACACTCAGGACCCAGTCTAAACCTTCTTACTTCCTTAAGGCTAGATCTTCAAATACTATCACACTGGGGTTAGGACTTAAATGTGTTAATTTTGTGGTAATAGTTCAGTTCATTATATATAGACCAGCACTGCGAGAAATACCTCTACGTACTTCATTCTCCATATCAAGTTAATTGATTAAGTCTGGTTGATATGTCATTCTTTATATATCATTAGTGGATTTACTTTTGTACCTTTGTTATCGCAATCATTATACTTCCTAAATTCCCTTACCCTCTTCCCTTCACTTAACCCACCTTTTCTTGTCATTACTTTGAACACTGAGGTGTTCTGAGCAAGGCTTTCCGGCACTGTGGGGGAACCATTTTCCTGGATCTTGCCCTGGCTGGCCTCTCCCCGTTAATCAGTTCATCAGCCATTTCTACTAGGGAGTGTTCTTGGTTATTCCTGTTACTCCCTTCCAGTTACTGTGTATCTTATTTATAACACTTGCTACCATCTACACTTCTTATTCATTTTTATTTGTTTATATTTATTTTTTCTGTGTTTTTTTATTAAGGTATTGCATGTGTACATATCTTCCTATTGCCCTCCCCACCCCACTCCCATGCCCTTATTCTGCAGTGTTTTATATTCATAGGTTATGCTTATAACCATGCACACAAGTCCTTCAGTTGATTTCTTATCTCCCCCACCTCTTCGTAACCTCCCCACTGTAATTTGACGGCCTGTTTGATACTTTACTGCCTCTGTATCTATATTGGTGTTCATCAGTGTATAATGTTCTTTATTATCCACAAATGAGTGAGATCATGTGGTATTTTTCTTTCATTGACTGGCTTATTTCACTTGGCATAATGCTCTCCAGTTCCATCCAGGTTGCTACAAATAGTAAGAATCCCTTCGTTTTTTTATAGCAATATAGTATTCCATTGTGTAGATGTACCATAGTTTTCTGATTCACTCATCTGCTGACAGGCACCTAGGCTGTTTCCAAATTGTAGCTATTGTAAATTGTGCTGCTATGAACATAGTGGTGCATAAATCCTTTCTGATTGGTGTTTCTAGTTTCTTGGGATCTATTCCCAGGAGTGGGAACACTGGGTCAAATGGGAGCTCCACTTTTAGTTTTTTGAGGAAACTCCATACTGTTCTGTACATATGCACATACACATGCTATTTTGAGTTATCACCTCAGCGCCCCAGCTATGTAGGGAAGCTATTCCTGAATCCTGCTTCACCAACCCCAGAGCACTCTTTCCTTTAGAAGGTGATTCTTTCTGTTCTCCCGGAGGATCCTCTGTTTTGCCTCCCCGATGTGGAAATCACTTTGAAGTTTAACTGCTTGTCTCCACACAAAGCTGTAAGTTCCTGGAGGATGGGCCCTTTTTATTTCCACTTGCTGCTACTTGTTCTTCTTTGTACTTTGCATGTCATAAGCAATTAGGGTATAAGCAATATATGAAAATACCCTAAGAGTCTCCTTTCTTATGTCCTATTCTGGATGATACAAAAACTGCTTTAATGAGATCTATCTGCCATCGCCCAGAGATACATCGTTCCTCACCTCCTTGCCATCATTGATGTGATTCTCTACATAGAATGCATACCTGTCCTTTCTGTCAGATGTATGGTTAGTCTGAATTGAAAAACAAAATACTTCAAATATGAAGTGAGGCTTTATTACTTTGTTCTCTATCCGTATGCTTATTGATAGTGAAGTGTTTCCTCCAAATTATTTACAGAATAGTATAACATATTAATCAGTTATTATTGCTTTGAGTTATAATTATATTTTATTTCATATTCTATTAGTTTATATGCATATATAAGGACTGCATGTGCCATATTTAACATAAATGTCTATAGAAGTCATTTTTTTTGAACTCTGGTACTATCCAGTGCTCTTTTTACATAAAAGGAACCAAATACTCTTAATTATTAAAATCTTTTTTTCCAATTTTAGGTGATCATACAATTGTCTGTAGTTCCTATTAAAAACAGCTCCCTGGGAAAATATGCATATATAATCAACATCTCCACAGAAAGTCTCTTTCCAAAAAGTACTTCAAGTGAGTTTGAAGAAGAGAAAGATTAGGAAACATTGGGTTATTCTATTTCCTGCTATTGACAGTCAAATATATCCATTTAAATATAAAATCCACATAAAAGTCTAGTTCACTTAGAACTTATATGTTTGAACTTATAAATGTGAACTCTACTGAGAGTTATAATGTTTTTAAATGTATTTGCTCTGTATATCTTAAATGCCATTTCATTTATCCACTTTTGATCCATTTACCTAAAAATACAGTTCTTGAACTACTCTGGTTGGATCACCTTTACTCAGAAAAGTATGATATTACAAATGAAATAGAAAAGTTTGTTTAAAAAAGACACCTAATTTAATATCTTTGAATTCAAATTCAAATAAGTGAAAAGTACATCCAATAGTATATACTGAGGGTGTCTAGACCTTTCAAACTAACCATTGAAAAGACTATGTTCAATAAGTAGGAATTTGTCTCTATTGATTTGTAAAGCGTCTTAAGAGCTTTGAAACTAAAATAAGAAACCAAAGAACTTACATATTTTTATACAGAGCCCATGGACACGGGCAATAGGGAAGTCAAGATTTAGTGGTGTAAGCAGTGGTTCTCAACCTGTGGGTCGTGACCCTTTGGGGGTCGAACGACCCTTTCATGGGGGTCACCTAAGACCATCAGAAAACACGTATTTCCCATGGTCTTAGGAACCAACACACCACTCCCCGGTGTAGCAAAGTGTAGCAATGTAGTTTACTGTTGTTATATTAAGACTGTTACCCATGCTACACCATGATTCAAGACAAAAAATTTCATTTATTTGTAATTAGAAATAAATATTTCACAATATATAATTACATATTGTTTTTGTGATTAATCACTATGCTTTAATTATGTTCAATTTGTAACAATGAAAATACATCCTGCACATCAAATATTTACATTACAGTTCATAACAGTAGCAAAATTACAGTGATGAAGTAGCAACGGAAATAATTTTATGGTTGGGGGTCAACACCACATGAGGAGCTGTCTTAAAGGGTCGCAGCATTAGGAAGATTGAGAACCACTGGGTGTGAGGGTATGGACTACGAGGAGCAGGGAGAGGGGAAATACAAATTATCTGTAATACATCAACAATAAAAATATATTTAAAAATAAATAACAACAACAAATAAAGCATATGAATGCATGTATATTGAGTAATCTGGATGGCAGGGCACCATGCATTGCTTATGAAATGCATCAGCTGAACTTATGGGAGCAAGCTCCTCAGCTTGAAAGAACCTCAGTTAAAGCTCTTGTGCCTCCTCTGTCAAAGTGATATCACAGTTACACAACTTCCATCTCCCTCAGGGAGCCGTCCACCAGTGACCCTACATCCCAGAGTTAGCCAGCCTCCTGGGTGGCGGAGGATCTGCTTGCAACTGCAGTGACTTGTAAGGCTGACTAAGCAAGCATTGTCAACTAGATGGAATCAAAGCGAGATGAAGTTTATAACTTCGGCAAAATCACCACAACCATAGTAAGAGAAATGTTACATAAAAAATAGAAAATTATTGCAATTTTATGTCAGAATAGACAAATCCACTTAGTTATAAATGTGTTAAACTATTACTTCAAATGAGTAATATTGCCCCGGATGGTTTGGCTCAGTGGCTAGAGCGTTGGCCTGCAGACTGAAGGCTCCCGGGTTTAATTCCAGTCAAGGGCACATACCTGGTTTCAGGATTAATTCCCAGTAGGTGACATACGGAAGCCAGCCAATCAATGATTCTCTCTCATCATTGGCCAGAGGCCAAGTGCATGAACTTCATGCATAAGTAAGGTGCCTAGGCCTGGCTGGCAATCAGGGCCAATCAGGTTCCCTGCCTCCCCACATCCCTGCCTCCTCTTTCCCTCACTCCCTCAGCGCCCCACTGCCAACACTGGTCACCCACCATGCTCCACACTGCCCCCTGGTGGTCAGCGCACATCATAGTGAGCATCAAACTCCTGGTCTTCTGGTTGAACTCTTCAGAGGATACTTTGCATGCATATTATTCATATACATATAGATAGATAGATAGATAGATAGATAGATAGATAGATAGATAGATGTTTGTGTGTGTGTGTGTGTATTTCTAAGTCTCTTTCCCTCTTTCTTCCTGTCTGAAATCAATACAAAATATATATATATATATATATATATATTTTTTTTTTAAATGAGTAATATTCATTTGTGGAATATAATGAACAACATAAACTGATGAACAAAAAGTATCCAAAGACAAAGAAGCATCGATCAGATCATCAAACCTCAGAGGGAAGGTAGGGGAGGGTGGGGGCAAGGGGAAGAGATCAACCAAAGGACTTGTATGCATGCAGATAAGCCGAACAAATGGACACAGACACAAGGGGGTTGGGTGAGGGCATGAGTGTGTATGTGTGTGTGAGGAGAGGGGAGGGCAATGGAAGGATTAAGGACTCATGTAATATTTTAAATAAAATAAAAACTGAGTAATATTACCAAATGCTTGTATCATGTTAATGGCCAGCTAGCACTTCCTCTAAGAGTTTGACAAATATGAGCTCATATAAACGCCATACTAACCCTCCAAAGTGACACTTTTACCATCTCTATTTTCGCTCACTGAGGAACTAAAACCCAGAGATTTGAGTGATTTGACCCAGTTCACACAGCTGGGTGGTGGAGTGGCTAAGATGTGTTGCCAGACATTCTGGCTCCAAATTATGCCCTTAACCTTCTTACAGTACATTTTTTCAAATCCTTCATTGGTAAAATAATGTCAGATTAAGTTTCATCCAAAATAAAAGATTGAACAGGACAGTGTGTGCATGCTCTTTATAAGAAAGAGCAAACATTTTAAAACCTTGGAAATGCAAGATGCTGATACCGTATATGCTATAACATGGCAAAGTCTGAGGAATGTAGTAGTAGTAAATCTGATGGATGAATATTCTGGCACAATTAAAAATAAAAAAAAAATGGTAGTCGGATATTTCCAAATGTATTGAAGTGAACTGAGAATTTGAATGAACTAGTGATGCTGAATGATTATTAAGGAGTTATTTACTCTAAACAAGTTAGGCTATTATCCAAGGGGTTGACAGTGCTGGCTCTGAGTCTCTGGAATAAGCCATACCTGGGTTTGCTTCCCAGTCAAGTCACATATCACAAATCCAGAGAATTTCATATTCCTCTCTTGGCCTGAAAGAGTGGTTTTTATTGCTAAAAATTGTGAGTTTAAAATGCATAGCTTAAGGCCTGGTACATGATTAACAATCAATAAATGCTAGATATTATCATTAATTACAAGTATTTTTAATTAACAATGAAACTATAAAATTTAATGATTATTGCTCGTCCAATCTGGCTCAGTGGTTGAGTATCAACCCATGCACCAAGAGGTCCCTGGCTGGATTCCTGATCCAGGCACATGCCCAGGTTGCAGGCTCAATCCCCAGTAGGGGGCATGCAGGAAGCAACTGATCCATGTTCCTCTCTCTCCTTTCTTCTTCTCCCTTCCTCTCTCTCTAAAAGAAATCAATAAAAACCTATTTTTTAAAAATTTAGTGATTATTAACCTTCCTTGGTTTCAGCTTAGCATTTTATAGGTATTTAAATTTAATACGCTTCTATACACTTACCCAAATCTCCAAATATATATTATGTTACATATAATATTACACATATTAAATATACATATATATATATCGGAGAATATGTTTTCATTAATTTTAGAGAGATATTAAGGGAATGGGGGAGAGAGAGAAACACTGTCTCCCATATATTCCCAGACTGGGGATTGGGAATGAAACAAAACCTGGGTATGTTCTTTGACTCGGAATCAAACTTGCAAAGCTTCAGTGCATAAAAACACTGCAACCAACTGGGCCACACTGGAAGATAATGTATTTAATCAAATTTTGCCAAAAATCTGATGCAATAATTACAAACCTGGCAATGGTACCACTAAGAAGTCTGCAGGTATTAAGTTCATTTCAAATATTGACCTCTTTCTTGGAAGACAGTTTTACTATACTTTTCTAGCAGCTCAGTCTACACATACAACCAACCAATTTACTCCTAAATTCTTGTTATAGTCAAGATGCTCTACAGAAATAGAACCAAGAGAATGCTTACATAGATACAGGGAGAATTTGTTTTAAATAATTGGGTCATTTGCTTGTGAGGACTTTGTAAATTAATGATTTAAAGGGTAGGCCAGCTGTCCAGAGAGCCTGGGAAAAGTTGCATTCAATATTAAAGGCAGTCTTCTGGGAGAAATCCTTCTTAGTCTGAGTAGGTAACTCCTTCAACTGATTGGATGAGTCCCTCCCATGTTATAGAGAATAATCTACTTTTTTAAAAAAATATATTTTGTTGATTTTTTACAGAGAGGAAGGGAGAGGGATAGAGAGTTAGAAACATCGATGACAGAGAGGCATCGATCAGTTGACTCCTGCACACCCCCTACTGGGGTATATGCCCACAACCAAGATACATGCCCTTGACCAGAATTGAACCTGGGACCTTTCAGTCCACAGGCCGATGCTCTATCCACTGACCCAAACCGGTTTTGGCAATATACTTTCTTAAACTTCACTGATTTATATGCTAATATCATCCAAAAAAGTGTCTTCACAGAAACATCCTATGGAATAAAAGAGTAATATACAAATTGACCATACCCACAAGCCACACCTACGAGCCAATCAAGAGCAATTATGAAACTTAATCCAACCAGATGGCTGTGGCCACGGAGCAAACAGGAGGCTTAGGTTTCCTCGGCAATGGAGGAAGCCAAGCTTCCTGCATACCCTGGCCAGCCCAGGCTTCCACTCAAGGCTACAAAGTTTCAACTATAGAAGATAAATAAATCTCAACAAAAATGGTAGCAGCCATGGAAGGAGCAGGAGGCTTAGTTTTCCCCAGCAATGGAGGAAGCCAAGCTTCCTGCACACCCTGGCCAGCCCAGGACTTTGTTCCAGGCTATAAAGTTTCAATTATAGAAGACAAATAAATCACAACAAAAATGGCTGTGGCCTCGGATAAACAGGAGTCTTGGCTCCACTCAAAGCTACAAAGTTTCAATTGTAGAAGATAAATAAATCCCATATACCAGGGCGTCCACTTGGGTCACCACCACTGGCCCCTCACCCAGGCCATCCCACACCCCAAGGGAACCCCCACCTTAATTTAGGACACCCTTCAGGGCAAACAAGCTGGCCCCTACCCATGCACCAGGCCTCTATCCTGTCTAATAAAATAGTAATATGAAAATTGATCATCACTCCAACACACAAGTTGGCTGCCCCCATGTGGTCAAAGATAGTTGCCCCCATTGAGACACAAGCTGACCGCCACAAGATGTCCAGCAGGGGAGGGCAGTTGGGAGGTACCATGTCTTCAAGGGAAGGCAACTGTGGGCAATCAGGCCAGCAAGGGAGGGCAGGTAGTTAGGAGGGACCAGGCCTGCAAGGGAGGTCAATTGGGGGTGATCAAGCTTGCAGGGGAGGGCAATTAGGGGTGACCAGGCTGGCAGACGAGGGAAGTTGGGGGTGTCCAGGCCTGCAGAGAAGGGCAGTTGAGGGGGACCAGGCCTGTAGGGGAAAGCAGTTAGGGGCAAACAGGCTGGCAGGGAAATGGTTATGGGGTGATCAGGCTGGCAGGTAGAAGTGCTTAGGGGCAATCAGGAAGACAGGCAGGTGAGCAGTTGGGAGCCAGCAGTCCTGGAGTATGAGAGGGATTCTGACTGCCCATTTAGGCCCAATCCTACCAGTATACGATTTTGTGTACTGGCCTCTAGTTCAGAATAACATTTGACCTGATTTTGTAGCATGAGGCCCAGCTAAGTTGACACATGAAATTTATAATTATAGCTTCCTGTCCTTTATAGCATATAATCTTCTAGCCATCATTTTAGTGCATAATGTTACATTGAATAACATGTCTGGACATTCATTTGGGTGACATCATTTTTCCTTGCAGTGAATACTTTGGAGCCACAACTTCTTTCTCCAAAACCTATTTCCTTTATTATTTTCCCCATTAGTATATAGTTTTTAGTGATACATTTGGTAAAGTTAATTAATACTTTAAAATTGCATACACATGCATATTTGGGTTTATAGATAAGTATGGAATTTTAATTAGTGTTATTGAGACTATACTTTTTATTTAAATGAGTTACAATAGTAAAGCACAGAGAGAATCTTTGAGCTTTCGTGAATACGTGCTTGTTATATTTGTTAGTAACAGAGATTCAATAATGGCATTGTTCTGTTATGGTTTTTGCTTGAGGTGTATTTTTTAGTGAAAGCTGGGTGTTTTATTTGTACTGAAAATCACAATCAGGTAATAACTTGGATATCAGTGTGTGTGTGTGTGTGTGTGTGTGTGTAATAAAAAAGCATCAAGCAACAGCTGAACACACAAGATACTGGACAGGGTGAGGCAGCTCTGGGATATTATCAAGCAAAGTAAACACGGATACGGTGGTTATGCAGATTTAAGTTCCTGCCTCCTCCATTTATAAATTTCCAGATTTAGTCACCCTTATCTCCTTGGTACAGAGAGCGAGACATCCTTACAAATGGAGATGACCCTTATGAATATAAATGTATCTTAAAAAGGGTAATTCTCCCTTTTCAGGGCTTTTACTGTATGTACTGTTTCTGAAAAATAACCGGCCTGAAATAATCCATATGTCAAAGGGACATGCTTTGGTGTGACCAGTTCTACGCTTATTCATCATTAATCAAAGCTCATTTACAAAAATCAAATGATTTTGTAGATCCTTTAAGCATTTTGTTCCCCACCTCTTCTGTTTTAGGGAGCCAAATTATATTCAAAAATTAAGATCGTGTTGCCAGTATTTAACACAGATTTTGTTACTAGGGAAGTTGGGGTATCCCTTTCCCCGTTGAGTGCTGGGGGTGGAGTCCGTATGATAACTCCAGAAAAAGAATTCTCTGAGACCTTGGGAAGGATGAGTGGTTTTTATATGCATGGGATTACATGCTTGCGTTTGCTACGTCCCATTTCCCTTCATCCCGCCCTGGGAAAGTGTCCATTGTGGTTTCAATAGAGCTGAAAGCAAAGCCAGTATCCGGAATTCCCTTTCCACATTGCAGCCTGGTCCACAGCATCAGGCTAGCTGCAGTCCATTAGTCTCCTTTGGGGTCCGCGAGGCTGTGGGCCATGTGGGTGAATGCAGGGAGCAGGAGCATGAGCGGCCCCCAAGACAGGAGTCAACTGAAAGGAACCAAGAGAGTGAATTCCTTTGTTTGGGGAATTAAGCATCAAGTCTTCTGGAGTCACACCCATTCTGGCCAATGACCTCTGTCCTCAAATGTGACCTTTACTACCCCCCTACCCCACCGACTTTACTGGGCTCCAGTCTCTCTCTCCCTTATCTAGTCGATTTTTCCAATTATCTGCCAGGGGGACAGACCAGTGGCTCCCGCAGTGTAAAGCTGCAGCTTCCTGGAAAAGCTGCCCAAGTGCCATGCCTACGATTTTGGGCCTTCCCTCCGCTCCTTCCCTGTTGTGAATAACGAGGCTAATTGCAATGGTATCAAATTCACTGCAGCATTAGGGGGATTTCACAGGCCAGTAATAGCGTGCAGGATAATGTCTCCTAATCAGCCAATAAAAAAATAGCATACTTCAAAACAATGATGGATTAATTACGCTATTGTTCTAGGCCAGGGGAGATGGAAGACTGGAGTCTGAATTTAATTAAGGTGTAACCTGATACGGGGTAATCCCAGGATGAGCCAATTTAGCCAACAGAGAGCTGACATCCGGCTGCCAGAGCAAAAAGTGACATTTCCTTGTTGCCACAGAGCGCCTTGCTGGGGTACCACAGCACCAATGCTGATAGGCAGGCTGTTTTCATTTGGGGGATCTCTGCAGGTGTGCTTACCAGGGCAGGAGCTAACGCCCCAAAATTCAACAGAGTCACCTTGTTCAGACGGAATCTATCCAAAAGTCCTAACAAACTCTCAGAATTTATAACCCAAATGGCTCCTTGCCGGAGTTGCTTCTGAGATGTTTTTCACTGATAAGCCTCTAGTTATGTCCTTCAGTGGCTGAGCTGCTGTGTGCTTATCAAGAATGAAAGATGAAATGGTGACCTCTTGAGAAGTCTTACTTTGCTTTTATATTAAAACCACTTTAACACTTAAACCAAATTTCAATGTTGTCATAAAGAAGTGGATTTAAAATCATATAAGAAAATAGCACCTTGCCGAAACCGGTTTGGCTCAGTGGATAGAGCTTCGGCCTGCAGAATGAAAGATCCCAGGTTCGATTCCAATCAAGGGCATGTACCTTGGTTGTGGGCACATCGCTAGCAGAGGGTGGGCAGGAGGCAGCTAATGGATCTCTCTGATGATCAGATGTTTCTCTCAATCCCTCTCCCTTCCTCTCTGTAAAAAATCAATGAAATATATATATATATATATATATATATATATATATATATATATATATATATATATATTTTTTTTTTTTTTTTAAAAAAAACACCATTTTTATTTTTTCGTATGAGGTAGAGCTCTGATGCAATAAGAAAACTGATTTTTAGAGTAGTTAATTGTATAATTTGTATCTATATTTGCTAAGGTAATACAGCCTTCATTGTTTGGAATCCCGATGGAATGCTTTGCTAATGTGTGACCATTGAGTGTTATTCTTGAGTACTAGAATCTAAAACTTCTACCAAACTCATGTCATTCATAATGTAATGAAGCCAGTAATGGATATAAGAGAGTCTGATATCACTTGTATGCAAAGCAATTAATTATCAAATACTCAGTGCTCCCTGCGTAAATGCTTTCTATTTCAACCACTAATGAAGGATTCCTTTTGAAACCAACTACATAGGGTGGCAGAATGGTAAGTGAATTTAAAACCATTGTCCACCTGTTTTACTAGCACACGTGCATAAGAGATAACACATTGGTCTGCAGCATTCTGTGTGGTTTCCTGAAATTGTGGACATCATGTCTTTATATGCATTCTTTATTTTTTAAGGTTTTCATATGTTCTGTTATATCAAGAGACTATTAACCTCCACCTCCTCTCCAATATACACCATTCCTTCCTTACATCCAAAGTAATTATTCCTAAAACCCTACCATCCTTTGATAATGTCCTTTGTTTTTATTGTTCTATCTCTGAATATTATAGTAGAGGGATACTGGATTTCTCTGTTCTCTAATCCCCTCTTCATCATTCTTTTACTTGGTCTTTTATTTCACATGGAGGTATACCTTTCACTTGAAATATCAAGTCTTTAACTTATTGACATTGATTTTTTTTTTCATTCTTTCCTATTAGAATTCCTGTGATATCACTTTAGTAGTATCTTGAATAAACTATGTTTGGTCAATATCCCTCTGTAAGTAAAAGCCTTTTGTAAAAAATAGAGTGCACAATTCTGATGGGCAAAAGAAAGATGGATATCTATGTACATTGGAGTAGAAAATGGCAATTGACATTAATGATCATAAACTGATAGTCATATATTTAATTTGAGTTTGGAATAGGTCATTGGAAAGTCAAAAGATAAAATATATGAAGTAATAAATTTAAAAAATTCATGTCTGTTTTGCTTCTCATGGAACTTTAGAATTTAGAAAATAAAGAATACAGAAAATTTTAAATACTTGATAGTTAATGAGTGAAGTAATGTTCTTATTACATTTATTTAATATTTCAAAGACCCATTTTATTAACTTGTTTGACATCTAGTAAATGAAAATATATCATATTATGGTATATAGTAATATTTTAATAATGTGTAATACTTTAATTTTAAAATGTGATATTTATAAATAGAGGATACATAAACCAAAACTAATAATTAATAACATTTTGTTAAATCATCTTTATTTAATGATTATCATGCCCAGTTTTGCTTGTGATGTTATGAATATTCTCCCAAATCAGTAAATTTGTTTGAACATATGATTTTTAATAACTGTATGTAATTTTGTCATTAATATCACCCTTACTTTGTCAATAAAATTCTCATGTTTTTAAGTGATTTTTTTATCAACTTCAAATTTTGCTATGATAAAAAGCAAACAGAATTACATGAATTATGCTAAATCATATTCTAACTATATTCATGAATATCTTGGGTAAATTTTTCCCATGACAAGTTGTATATTTGTCAGAGGCATAAATTGCTTGGTTTATACTCAAAGCACTATCTTATATATGCATATATAGCGCCATACCATCATCAGAATAGGATTAAATTGCATACACTTGTATTCATAGAGGGAAATTACACATAATTATTAATTTTAGTGTATTTAAATGCAGATTGATTTAATATGCATTTAAATACACTAAATAATAAAAGCCTAACATGCTAAGTGTCCAGTCATACAGTCATACATTCAACCAATCAAACCATAACATGCTAATGATACGCTAAGTCTGCTCAACTGCTTGCTATGACATGCACTGACCACCAGGGGGCAGATGCTCTTACTGGTAGGCTAGTTTAATGTTGAGGTCCAGCTGATTGGGACTGAGCAAGACAGTTCAGAGTTGCCCTGGAGCCCTCCCACAACCCCTCCCTGGCTGGCCAACCTCCCTCATCCCTCCAATGATGCACTGGTGGGGTCCCTCAGCCTTGCCTGTGCCCTCTAGCAATCTGGGATCCCTTGGGGGGATGTCAGAGAGCCAGTTTTGGCCTGATCTCACAGGCATTAAAGGCTAATATGCAAATATACCAAATAGCAGAATGACCAGGTGCTATGACATGTACTAATCACCAAGGGACAGACACTCAATACAGGAGCTGCTCCCTGTGGTTAGTGCATTCCATAGGGGAGTGCTGTTCAGCCAGAAGCTGGGATCACAGCAGTGATGGGAGACTCTCTTGCCTCTGAGGCAATTGGACATCCCTCAAAGACTCCCAGACTGCACGAGGGCGCAGACCAGGCTGAGGGACTCACTCCTCCTCCCAAATGCATCAATTTCATGCACCAGACCTCTAGTATTTGGATAAACACAGCTATTTGAGATATAATTTTTGGCATTTATTAAGTTTTGAAAATAACAGTATCCAACACATACTATTCAAAGGTATTTTCCGTGCATTTGCTGAGAAGCACAGTGAAGCTTATCCTGGTATACTTATGTAGCAGGGCCAAATACCTCGGCATGAAGCTTTTTTTTTTTAATATATATTTTATTGATTTTTCACAGAGAGGAAGGGAGACGGATAGAAAGTTAGAAACATCGATGAGAGAAAGACATCGATCAGCTGCCTCCTGCACACCTCCTACTGGGGATGTGCCCACAACCAAGGTACATGCCCTTGACGGGAATTGAACCTGGGACCTTTCAGTCTGCAGGCCGACGCTCTATACACTGAGCCAAACTGGTTTCAGCAGCATGAAGCTTTTTGGTTTGTTTGTAAACATTTGCTTTAGAGAGACAAATTTTTAGCCTTTAAACATGTTCTTCCAGACAGATAATGGAAAACAGCAGCACTCTCATCTCTCGCCTATCCAGTTCCTATTGGTCAGAGGCAAAGACTTTCTAATCTTGGTCTAATCTCTTTTTAAATTTGTCTCCATTTCTTAAAAAAAAAAAAAAATATATATATATATATATATATATATATAGAGAGAGAGAGAGAGAGAGAGAGAGAGAGAGAGAGAGAGAGAAAGTTTATAGTTTTCTGTTAGTCTTTCTGAAATATTTCTACTAAGGGAAATTAAGAGTTCTCACCAAGGATAAATGAAACTGGCTCTCTTATATCTGTCCCCATCTACACACTGTTCTGCATGTATTCTTAATATAATTTATGATATTTTTTTACTCTTTCAGTATTATAGGATAACCTTATAATGACCGGATAGTTATTAATTATGGATGCGTATGTACCATATTATTTTATTCCTTTATGTGTGCAGTTTGTTGCCTCTGAAGTTATTAATAGACTCATTTACTGTTTGCTTAATTTTCTATGTATCTGCAATAAAATGACCCTTACTTCTCACCAGCACTATACCACCCCTCTCAATATATCCATCTAGTTTAGCAGTTCTATTTCTTCGCAAAAGTTCTATTGTAGCCCATCTTACTGTTTCTTTATCCAGTCTACGGATGTGTTGCACAAATAATCTAATTAATGTGCTTTATTCAGGATATTAACCTTATTTGATTGAGTGTTATTTTGCTTCTTGCTTTTTCGTTATTTCTTCTTTCCTTGGGTTCTCTTTATGTATCTGTTTCTTCTAGCATCTGTGTCTACAATGGAGGTTTTCTGCAAATGTCTGCTTAGCTTTGGTAATCTCTTCATATTTAATAGTCAGGGGGCATCAGAGCTAAGTGGAAGTTCTGTGTTTATGCTTTTTTTCTTCTTTATTTTGGAGTAATCTTTCCAGACCCTTACAAAAAGGATAACTAAAAAACAAACAAACAAAAACAACAACAAAGTATCTGTAAGTTTTTTGTCTTAGGTCGAATATCAGAGAGTAATTCTTTAGTTTCCCACGTGAGGTTTTAAGCCTGGCTCCCACGTATTCATTGCAAAGTGGGAAAAAGTGTCTTGGGAGGTGTCTCACCTCTACTCTGAAGGCAGACGTGATTACTATTTCCACCTTTAAATCATACGGCCTGTAATTTCAACTGTGCCCGAGGACCCGTTCTGAGTCTCTTTAGTTCGGTGTCTTCTGAGGGGAAATTTATAGTTTCCTGTCAATGGATGGAGCAATTTACCATTCGAACAGTGTGGGGAAGGGTATCATGGGTGTACTTTCTCTTCTTGTGGATTTCTTATGACTTTCTTGTCCGTTTCTCAGACACCCACTGATTTCAGAGGCACTTGTCTGATCTAATTCCTGAGCCATTCTGAGAATCTCTGCCTTATTCCGTTCTCCATACTATTTATTTATTCTCTTTCATCAAGCCTCTGTTTTCTGTTTTCAAAGCTGGGTTTTGTTGTGTTTTTTTTTTTGTTTTGTTTTTATTAATTTTTTTTTTTTTTAGTTTGGTTTTCTTTTTCATGGTGTTGGTCATTTGGCTTAAACCCACTATTTTCATTTTTAAAAGACAGCTTTAAACTATTGTGTTCAGCCGAGACTGGTTTGGCTCAGTGGATAGAGCATCGGCCTGTGGACTGAAAGGTCCCAGGTTCGATTCCGGTCAGGGGTATGTACCTTGCTTGCGGCCACATCTCCAGGATGGGGCGTGCAGGAGGCGGCTGATCAATGTCTCTCTCATCGATGTTTCTGACTTTCTATTCCTCTCCCTTCCTCTCTGTAAAAAATCAATAAAATATATTAAAAAAAATAAATAAATAAAAGTAAACTATTGTGTTCATTCCAAAATGCTTAATGCCCTTGTATATACTCAGAGTGTTTTAATAATTTTAAAAAACTATAATGAACTACCTTGTTCTAAGATCTTAATAGCATGCAGGAAGTGGGATAAAAGGTACTTTTCACATCAAAGACAGTTATTAATTCATTTGGGGAATTAGCATCGATTGAATTGTTCACATCTTCCAAAAAAGCAAGTGAATTACAAGGCAAAATGTGTTAACTTATAAGTTTTAGAAAAATCTCAAAGGCAGCGTATTATGAGTTCATGTACTCTGGCCATTCAAACAATTTTAAAGGTTATTATATGCTTAATTATAAAGTAACAGTAAGCAGACACTTAAATGATAAATTAGAATTAACCAAAATAAAAATATAGAAAGATTATTTCAAGATAGTAACTAAAGAATACCCTCAATCTAGAAAGGACATAGCATATTTCATCCTAAGGAGTACCTGTGGGACTAAATCATGGAATACATATTTGTGACAAGGGTAAAACATGCTGGAAAAGTACACAGGGGAAAAGCCTAGTATGGGATAATAATAACATGTTAGTAGATTATTTAATCTGTAGCTATGATAATAGAAACAGTAATTTGAATAATATTTAAATGCAAAGCCCTTTTACTACAATGAACAGAAGAGTGATAAAGATTATTTTTTTCTTAATGAATATCGATTACATGTGACAAGGGGGAGCATGAGGTTATGGCTGGAAACCAGTAAAAACCAATTATACTGACCGAACAACAGAAATTGGTTGATTTGGGCCAAAAGAATGAAATAAGAAGAGTAAGAATTCTAGATTATTGTGAAATAAAATCTACAGAGATTCATATTTCTTGAATGTGGGGATAAAGGAGGAAATGACATCCAGGATGGCAGTTTTCTAGTTTTTGTTTTTAATCTTCACCTGAGGATATGTTTTCACTGATTTGAGAGAGAGAAGGATACAGACAAAAGAGAGAGAAACATCTACCAGTTGCCTCCCTTGCTTCATCCATCCAACTAGATATCAAAACTTGCAACCTAAGCATGTGGCCTGACTGGGAATCAACTAGCAATGTCCAGTGCATGGTTTTAGGTTGCAACCAATTGATCCACATGAGTCAGGGCTCTGGTTTTTGCAGAGATGAAGACAGAGAGCGTATGAAGGAGGAGCGGCGAGAGAGGCAGGAGGACAATTGTGAGACCACCAGGACTGTGCTCCAAAGAGCAGAGGGTGTTCCGAGAAGCAGAAAAGGCCTAAAAAATATCCATCTGACTAGCGAAGAGCCAGCGATGTTGATTTCATGCAATCAGAAAACCAATTCGTTTTCTGCTCCTTACAATTTCTTTTCTCCTCCTGTTTTTATACCAATAAACACAAGGTGTAATTAAGAAAATTCCATAGCGTGAGGGAACACGTCAGTGTTTGAACACTATTGTGTACATGCATATTAGGCAAGTGTGGAAAATATTAACATTATTTTGGCTTATTTGTGCATTAATAAAAGGCCTACCTAGTTCTTTTCTAAGAACCACTTTTGTTAACTAATCAGCTCTGATCAGAATATTAAAATGCTGTAGTTTTATTTTGAATGCTAATATTCCTTTCAGACATTTGAAACATCATTTAAATGATAATTTCTACTTGTTTAGAATTATGACAAGTAACTCATTCTTGAACATAAGGGAAACTTAATTTTTTTTCGTAAGTAGGAAAAATTTCCTGTTAAAATAAAGAAAACCTCCTGAGACATCCCTTTAAAATATGAAAATCAAATATGCACTGTGAGATTTTGTTATTGTTTACAACTACAGAATGAACTGAAATCATTTGTCACACAATAAGGGGATGCAAACAGATAAAAAATAGACATCTGTCACATCAGGATCCCTAAACTTAATTCTTTGATAACCAGCCACCCCTTTCCTCAAAATCCAAGAGTGAAATTTATGAAATATGACTACATTGCCTGGCTGATGTGGCTCAGTGATTGAGCATTGACTTATAGACCATAGAGATCATGGTTCCATTTCCAGTTAGGGCCCATGTCCTGGGTTTCAGGTTTGATCCCCCGTAGGTTGCATGCAGGAGGCATCCAATCAATGATTCTCTCATCATTGATGTTTCTATATCTCTCTCCTGCTCCCTTCCTCTCTAAGATAACACACACACACACACACACACACACACACACTAGAGGCTCAGTGCACGAAATTTGTACTCAGGGGTGTATCCCTCAGCCCAGCCAGAACCCTCTCCAATCTGGGACCCCTCAAAAGATGTCCGACTGCCTGTTAGGCCGATCCTACTTGAGTTGGGCCTAAATGGGAAGTCAGACATCCTCTCACAAACCAGGACTGCTAGCTCCCAACTGCTTGTCTGCTTACCTTTCTAATTGCTTCTAATCACTCCACTGCCAGCCTGATTGCCCCTAACTCCCCTCCCTACAGGCCTGGTCACACCTAACTGCCCTCCCCTGCAGGCCTGGTCCCCCCAAACTGCTCTCCCTTGCAGGTCTGAGCCCCCTACCCCAACTGCTCTTCCCTGAAGGCCCAGTTGCCCCCAACTTCCTTCCTTTGCCAGCCTGGTCTCCCCTAACTGACCTCCCCTGCAGGTTTGATCATCCCCAACTGCCCTGCCTTGCAAGCCTGGACCCTCTCAAATGCTCTCTCCTTCTGGCCATCTTGTGGTGACCATCTCGTATCCACATGGGGGCAGCCATTTTTTACCACATGGGGCAGCCTCTTGTGTGTTGGAGTGATAGTCAATCTGCATATTACTCTTTTACTAGATAGGATATTTTAAAAAGAAAATTATATTTAATGCCCCATTATATTTAATTCTATCTTAACACGTGACGTCACACATCAGTATGTAATGTAATTGGATTATAGTATTGCATAGAAAGGCCTCATGTTAGCCAGGTGGTAGTAACCTCAGTAGGCAGATTTGCCTTCATCTGTCACAGGCTCACAAGCTTTTAAAATATGAATGAAAGCACATCCGTGAAAAGAAAACAAATCCTAAATACATCTGACAGCCAAAAAAAAAAAAAAAAAAAAAAAGGCTTAGGAAAAATCTGTGTGCACATTGCATGCATTTAAAAGTTAACCTTAATAAACAAAATTCACCTTAGAGAAGAGCCAGCAAGCAGAGAGCAATACCAGATCCTGACTCATTGCTGATGTTGAGTGATAAAACGGTAGAGAGATAAAATGTAATCAAAACTTATCCTGACTGCCTGCTGCTAACATATTGACTGACTAAACTGTGTAGATTTTGTTTTTTGTCTTCTGTAACTCTGATGGAATTAAGAGTGAGCAGATGTCTTGTAGCAGGAGTGAGGGTGATTTCCATGCTCTGGGTTGTGGCAGTCAGAATCATGGAGGGTCGGAGAATCGTATATATTTTTGGAGACATTTCCTTGTCAGACTGTTTTTAGTGGGGACTTATACCAGTATAAGAAAAAGAAGAAACATTTTATAGGACTTTTTTTTTTTCTTTGTAGAAACAAGACTATGTCTCTGCTTTTATTGGCATGTACTCTGTAATTCTTTAGAATAGATTATTATCTTGGCTAAAATAGGTCTTAGCATTAATATATTCATTACTTCCCTCTAAGTTAAATCAAAAGTCGTATAAAATGTTTCTTCCTTTCCTTATACTGGTATAGGTCCCCGTAAGTTTCCATTTATCAGTGTATCTAAATATTCTACTTCAGTAATAAATCAATGTTCTCATTTGCAAAATTGTATTAATTTAATATTATATGTTATCTTAGTTTTTTCAAAGTGCCAAGAATTAATGAAACCCATTTTCACTATTGACCTCAAAATTCTTTAAAGATTTATTTTAATTGCTTTCATTTTTTTTCAACTGTCCTTCTCTTCTCAAGACACACCACTTTGAGTTTCATTTTCCATTTTCGCCAAGATTATTATATTTTAATTAGAGACCCGGTACATAAAAATCATGCATGGGGGTTACGACCCTTAGCCCAGCCTATACTCTCTCCAATCTGGGACCCCTTGAGGGATGTCCAACTACCCATTTAGGCCCGATCCCTTGGACAGTCGGACATCCCTCTCACAATCCAGGAATGCTCACTCCCAACCGCTCATCTGCCTGCCTTCCTGATTGCCCCTGACCGCTTCTGCCTGCCAGCCTAATCACCCCCTAACCACTATCCTGCCAGCCTAATTGATGCCTAACTTCTCCCCTGCCAGTTTGTTTGCTCCTAACTGCCCTCCCCTGTATGGCTGGTCACCCTTAACTGCCCTCCCCTGCAGGCCTGGTCCCTCTCAACAGCCCTCCCCTGTTGGCTGATCACCCACAATTGCCCTTTCTTATAGGCCTGGTCCCTCTCAACTGCCCTCTTCTGCTGGGCATCTTGTGGTGGCCATCTTGTGTCCACATGGGGGCAGCTATCTTTGACCACATGGGAGAAAGCATCTTGTGTATTGGAGTGATGGCCAATTTGCATATTACTCTTTTATTGGATAGGACTCGAGGCCTGGTGCACAAACAATTTGTGCAGTTGGATGGGGTTGGGAGTGTCCCTCAACCCAATCTGCACCCTCTTGCAGTCTGGGAGCACTTGGGGAATATTCAACTGATGCAGAGGGGGAATGCCCCGCTGTGGGCCTGGCTTCTGGCTGACCAGCGCTCCCCCTGTGGGAACACACTGACCACAGGGGGAAGCTACTGCATTAAGCATCTGCCCCCTGATGGTCAATGCACATTATAGGGATTGGTCTTTCCACCATTTGGTCAATTTGCATATTAGCCTTTAATTGTATAGTATTACAAATAACTTCCATGTAAATACCAGTTCTCCCAGCATAGATACAGCTGATCTTCACAACCAATTGCCCTGGAGGTCAATTCCTCCTAGTGATACCAACAACAATCAAGACTTAATTACAACAAGGCTGAACACAGTTCACAAAGGAGTGCACCAACAGTGTCCACCTCAGAAAAATGGGGAGGCTGAGCCACTAGGGCATATAGGACACCTAGCACACAAAGCTACTCTACCAACTCAGGGAAGCAGCAAAAATATGGAGACAAAGAAACAAATCACAAATAAAAGAAATGGAGGAAAACAAACAACTGGATATAGAGTTCAAAACCATGGTTATAAGGTTTTTCAAGAATATCCTAGAAAAGTTGGATAAAGTTAACGAGAGCCAAGAGGAGATGAAAAAGAACCAACTAGAAATTAAACATACACTGACTGAAATAAAAAAAATTATACAGAGCTCTAACTTCAAACTAGGGGAACACAAACATCAAGTTAAAGATTTGAAATACAAAGAAAAAACCACTCAACTGAAAAAGCAAAAAGAAAGAAGAAGCCAAAAATTTGAAGATAGTGTAAGGATCCTCTGGGACAACTTCAAGCATACCAACCTCAGAATATGGGGGTGCCAGAAGAAGTGAGAGAGCAAGATACTGAAAATCTATTTGAAGAAATAATGTCAGAAAACTTCCTCCACCTGGTGAAAGAAATAGATTTACAAGTCCAGGAAGCACACAGAACCCCAAATAAAAGGAATCTAAAGAGTACCACACCAAGACACATCATAATTAAAATGCCAAGAGCAAAAGACAAGGAGAGAATATTAAAAGCAGTGAGAAAAAAACAACTGATTACCTAAAAGAAAGCATCCATAGGATTGTTAGCTGATTTCTCAACAAAAACTATGCAGGTCAGATGGGAGTAGCAAGAAATATTCAAAGTGATGTAAAACAAAGTGATTAATAGAATCAACCAAGATTATTCTACCCAGAAAAACTATAATTCAGAATTGATGAGCAGATAAAGATCTTCACAGATAAGAAAAAGCTAGAGGAGTTCATCAATACCAAACCAGTGTTATATGAAATGCTGAAAGAAACTCTTTAAGAAAAGGAAGAAGAAGAGAAAGGTAAAGATAAAAAATTATGAACAATAAACATATCTATGAACAAGTGAACCTAAAAATCAAGTGAATAAAAAATCTGATGAACAGAATAAACTGGTGAATATAATAGAATCAGGGGCCTAGAAAGGGAGTGAGCTGACAAATGTCAGGGGGAAAAGGGTGTGGCGGGTGCAGTAAGAGACTGGGCAAAAATCATACACCTATGGATGAGGACAGTGGAGGGTGGGGTGAGGGGTTGTAAGGGCACAGAGTGGGGTGGGAGCCGGGTGAAGGGAAGCTATGGGGGGAAAAAAAGAAGAACAATTATAATCTGAAAAATAAAGATTTATTAATTTTAAAAAAAGCAAAAAAAACCCACACAAAGTGATAAGAATTTTGAATTTCCTTGCAAAAAGGCCTTTTTTCTCAAGCATCTACAACTGAGAGAGGAGTCACTCATTTCCACATGCCATATATATGATTTCCCCAACAATGGTGTTTAACTAATGTGGTTCAATCTTGGAGTGCATCCCGCATTTACCAAGCACCTCATGAGCCCTCTCCTTCTCCAGTCTTTGATTCTTCATCAGGCAGATATTAAACATAGGTGTTTGCTCCTGTCTGCAGAAAACTCCCCACACTATAAAGCCTTTAGCAGCGTGATTCTCAGTGCAGAGAATGAGGCTTACCCTATTATCTCCAAACTGCGCTGACATTTGTATCCAGCAAGAGCTTGTGACTTTACATTTACACTTCCTGCTTACACCTCGGCATTGCGACACCTGGAAAAGCTTACAAAGGAAACGAGGGTTTATGGAAATCCTGCCGATGGATCCTAGAGAGCAATTAAACTCAGCCCTGATGCTGCCTTTCTACAGCAACAGCTCAGGGACTGACTGTCACATTATGTAGGAAATTAGGCGAAGCTCATGTTATTTCCAGCCACTCATCTCCAGTTCAGAAACGTTAGCTTGTACGAGTATCACTAGGTGAGTCTCTGAGCTGCTCTCAATCCATTGCTATTTTACGGCATGCCTGAAAGTGTTCCTCTCATGCTTTCATAGGCAACACAGTACCTTTTCAAACTCACACTCAAAACGCACATCATTTTCTACATAAAGGACACTGATTCATAAACTTAGATCTTCATCTTTCTTACCTTCTTCTGGGATTCCTGACCTGCAATGTCCACTGGGCAACTTTTAGCTAGAACAAAAGTATACCAGTTGTTCCTAGAGTCCATAGTGGAATGCAAATTGAAGGTCACATAAGGCCGAGACCGGTTTGGCTCAGTGGATAGAGCGTCGGCCTGTGGACTGAAAGGTCCCAGGTTCGATTCTGGTCGGGGGCATGTACCTTGGTTGCGGGCTCATCCCCTGTAGAGGGCTTGCAGGAGGCGGCTGATCGATGTCTCTCTCATTGATGTTTCTGACTTTCTATCCCTCTCCTTTCCTCTCTGTAAAAAATCAGTAAAAAATATATATATATATATATTTTTTTTTTTTTTTTCAAAAGGTGACATGTGGCTTCTCACAGTATCAGTTTGGCAAGTGATTGAGGATGGGGGAATTACAAATTAGACTTTGATTTGATCTAACTTGCCTCCCAAGATTTCTTCGCTTAATCATCTCATGTCACTATAGGTCATTCAAGTCCCTTATCTAATGCTAGTATCAACCACATTGCCGAATCTACAGTTCAGGTCTCTCTCATTTCTGTGATTCTAATTCCCTCGAATTCAACTCGTCTGGAACACAGCACATATTTAGGTATCTCAGTCCTAAACTATACCTTTTTCCTCAGTGCTACTGTTTATGCCTTAAGAAGAATGTGACTGTTGGTTATTCATGCCTCCTTAGAAGGTCTGGGGGTAGTAAGAATTCCATCTCTCAGGCATGCTCAGTTAGTCTCATGCAGGTAAATAGCCTCCCCTGGAGAGCATGTTCCAAGCACTTGCTACGTGTGTCCTTCTGGTTTACAGTTTCTGTCAGCACCTCTGTCCTCTCCCAGTCTACAGACAGATACTCACATAGTCAAAACAATTCTTATTTCTTTCCTTCTTCTACAATAGTTTGTTCTTGTAGAATTCCCCTTATGTTTGTTTTTAATAATACTTTATAACTTAGTTATGGCTTTAAACATTCGAAACTCCCAGAACATATTACCTTTTAGTAAGTGTTTCTTATTCTATTAACTGTTTTCTACTTTCAACAGTTTTTTCTGTGGCTAGGAAAAGGAGGGAGGAAGGCAGGTAGAGAGAGATGAAAGAGAGGGAGAGAGGGTAGGGAGGGGAGGGAGGAAAGGAAGAGGAAGAAGGAAAGGAGAAAAGGAGAGAAGGGAGGAATGATGGAAGGAGGGGAGGGAGGACAGAAAAGAAACAATAGAGGCAGAAAGATGGCCACGCTACAGTCCACATCAATTGCCAGGGTCTAGGATGGTTGTGAGGTCATGGGTTTTAGCCGCATTGGCTTTAAAAGGACTTTAAGAAATAGAGGTGTGTGGAATTATAGGCATCATGCGTCCCAATTGACATATTTTAGGCAACTTGAATGGATAAAATTTTATTGCATGATTTCTACCTTTGTTACAATACAATTGAATATTTCTCTAATCTTATAAAGTATGGATTTCCAAACAACAAAAATAAACACAACTACTTAGGGAAGAGTAACTCTACAATATTTTCCTGCCTTCATATCAAAATTAGTTCATTTTATTTTTAAAAAAGTTAATCACTGAGACTTTGGAAAGAATAAAACAAAATCCAGTAAATCAGTTGCAGCATGTAGAAATGACTTCCGTTGGAAGACATGTAGCCTATTTAATGGGCTAAGTCCATGTTGAGCACTTATCCCATTAATTTGAAGAATATGGACAGTAATTTGGGATGGTTTAAGCCCCAACGTTCTATTTTTTCTCTCCATGCATAAGGTTTGCTTTATTTTAATTATTTGGGTCATTGCCTTAATTCCCCATTTAACATTACTTTTTGACAAGACCATCCTTTTTTCTAACATGTGGTCTTTTAATGAAGTTCTTCTTATTGCCAACTTTAACCCTTGAGCTCAGCATGCTAGGACACTCTATGTAAATAGTCACCTTGACAGTGACCTTTGGCAGGATCCCAAAAGGAAGAGTAGCAGCAAGCAGTGGATGGAGCTTGGTTCCTTCCATTTTAAATGTGTTTTTGTACTTCAACAGCATTTGTTGTGAAACTGAAAAAAATAAGAATAAATCTTAGATGTCTACATTTTAATTTTTCTCTCTCCCACCCTCCCTCCTCTCCTTTGTCATTCCTTCCCTTCTTTCCTTTTGTATTATTTTAGAGTAAAGTTTTAAAAATGATTCAGTTATATAAAAAATATGGACTTCTATTTGCTCTAGTCTTAATATTATTCCCTAAGCAATGCTTTAATAATTAATTACACATATCAGTTCACAAATCGGTATCAATTTAACATTTACTTCTTAAGTGTGTTTGAAATATGAGTGAATGTTTTGTTTGAAACCAAAACACCTGTATATTTGCATTATCAAAATTAAGAAAATATAGAATTTTGTAAATTAATTAAATATGCTGTTTGGGTCAAATTAATATTCCAGAAAAAAAGAAAATTTTGCTACATATTAAATTGTTCTAAAATAGAATACTGATGCACCATTATTCTTTAATCATATTCAGCTTCAATTTTTCATTGTACACATTTTTATTGTTCCCACTTTTTGCCTTTCTGATTGATAGAAGTTCATGCACTGAGAACAAGAGTAATGAATTAATTTCTACATTTCATTCTAATTACCAATGATAAATTGCCTGGAAGAATTAGGATGTCAAACTTATTAAGCTGAATTTTGGGTTTAATTTATCTGAGTTTGGATTCTCTATATTGTGACACTCAACAGCAGAAATATATTTTTAAAGTCACGAAGCAAGATTTCACAATATCTAGGATGATGTTTATGCATCCCTGGTCCAGTAGCTCACTTTGGACGATTTTTATGAGACTCAGAAATCTTTTAGGAGCAAATTGAAGCAAAGGAGAAAGAAAGAATGGTGCATTTGATGCAGTGACATAGATTATGCAGTCCCAAATGCTGGAAATGATCTCCAAATCCATTTTTCTCTTCTCTACTTGATCATTACTCCATAATGAAACACTGCATCTTACCATTAACTGTAAAAATTATATCACTGTGTTCAAGTGTTCCACAACCCAGGCTGTACCTGGGACTTTACAATACATCCCTTCTAGTCCTATAGTGTTTCAGTTCCAGGTTTTTTTTAGGTTCAAGGGGAACCATATTTAAACAAGCCATTTGTAACTGTCTCAGGTCAAGTCTAGCCTTGGCTTGATCTGGACACGTACCGCTCTGGAGCATGAACTGCACTAAAAAAAAATCCCTGGTGAAGGTCTAGTTCAGCCTTTCTAACCACAGGTCAGACGGCCACTGAGGGAGGGTTGCGGGTATGAGTGGAGCTTGACAGGATGAGAAAATAAGCTGTTGAGATTATGATTTGTATTTCTATTGCTCTGATACAATGCAATGAATTGTACTGATGAGGGTTCAGTTTTGTGTTGAAGAGCATAAATGCTGAAGCAAATGCCTGAATTAAAATTCAAACTCTACCACTTATGGCTTGTTAGGGGCAGGTTAATTAACCTTATGTGTCATACATTTCTGAGTCTGAAAAAAAAAACAACACACAACAGATGATATTAGTATAATATCTTTATCACAGGGCACTTGTAAAGGTTAAGTGACATAATAAATGTTAATAATTCAAAAGTGTGTTTGACTTGAGTTAAACAGTACATGAGTGTTGTCCCTTGTCATTACTTTTAATTCTTTATAAAAATGTATAGGAAGATGGATGGATAACTAGGAAGTAAACTACCCGCTCTCTCCCCTCACATTGGATAATACGAAATATGCTTCTTTTACAACATGTTTTTATAATTAAGAATAAAAACTGCATCAGGCACCTTTTTATATATCCATAAATATAATAATTTTTAGAAATGTTCAAAAGATGGTAACAGATTATTTTCTATTTCAGCAATTGTTAATAAATAATGTTACAATACAACTTTGCATACAATTATTCTTGAGTTAGAAAGTTTTTTTTGTAAATATTTAGAAAAGAAATTTATATATCTAAAGAAAGCATTTTTATTAAATTTATTGGGATTTTATTGGTTAATATGATCATATAGGTTTCAGGTATATAAATAAGACATTTTAAAGTTTTAGTTAACTTTTCAGATAATTTGGGGATATTAAGCATTATTTAACTATAAATAATTGTGGATAGAATGCTTATTTCTGATCCCCAAAAAGTCCCAGTTTTGACAGGGCGCGAGCTGCGCTGAGGGAAACCACCCCCAGTGTGTGAGTTTTGTGCACTGGGCCTCTAGTTAATAATAATTATGTCATATATTATAGTAAGTATTGCAATAACAAATGCTCAGATAACATTTAATGTACTATCTTCTACATAAGTAAGATTTTATTTGTAAGATTTTACTTACTTTTATCCAATACTAGAAACATCTACACTAATAAAAGAGCAACATGCAAATTGACGTACCTGCGCAATGTCCATCAGCCAATCAGGAGTGAGTATGCAAATTAACCTAACAAAGGTGGCAGGTTAATTTTCATACACAGGCTCCATGCAGCCGGGAGTGGGATGGGACACTTGGCAGTGTGGGAAGGCAGAGAGGCAGTTCCGGGCCAGAGAGAAAAGGCGGTGCCGGCAGCATGGGGAAGAAAGGCCCATACTTGTACAAATCTTTGTGTATTGGGCCTCTGGTATATTATAAAAGCCTAAATACTAAATGTCCAGTCATCTGTTCAACCAATCAAAGCATAATATGCTAATGATATGCTAAGGCTACTCAACTGATTGCCATAACATGAACTGACCACCAGGGGACAGACAGTTGACCAGTCGACAAGTTGATATGATATTTACTACCCACTAGGGGGCAGATCCTCCGACCAGTAGGTGAGCTTGCTATTGGGGTCTGGCCTATCAGGACTGAGAGAGATGGTCTGGACATGCCCTGTAGCCCTCCCTCAGTCCCTCCCTGGCTGGCCAACGTCCCACATCTCTCCCTAGCCCCAATCATGCACGAGTGGGTCCCTTTACCTGGCCTGAACCCTCTTGCAACCCAGGACCCCTTTGGGATGTCAGAGAGCCAAGCCAAGGGACCTAACTGGTGCACAAATTCGTGCTCATTTAATAAATTTGGAGATGTCTGGCTGGTATGGCTCAGTGGTTGACCATCAACCTATGAACCAGGAGGTCATGGTTTGACTCCCTGATCAGGGCACACACCCTGATTGCAAGCTTGATTTCCAGTAGGGAACGTGCAGGACACAGCCAATAGATGATTTTCTCTCATCATGGATGTTTCTATCTCTTTCTCCCTCCTTCTTCCTTTCTGAAATCAATAAAAATACATTAAAAAAATAAAATTAAAAAAACAGATTTGGAAATGTGATGAAAGTTTACTTTTACTAATCTTAAGATGGTAGGTTATTTTTCTTACTGGTAATAATTAAGTCTTAACAAGTTTGTTTAATTCTTATATCTATTTCAAATGTTAAAATAAAGAACCAGGACTATTTTTTAAAATTTTCTCGCAGCAGTTTCATGGGCTGTACTCTGATAAGTATATGACTCTGTGATGGGCAGCTCAATAACATGTTCTATGCTTTCATTTACCTTTATGTCATAAACATATCATTCTAAGCCAGGCTGTCTTCAGTTGTGTTTCAAGAGTTATTTTCGAGTTTCAAATAATAGTGGTCAAAACTTTGAAGCTACATTGTAACCAGAAAGCCATGCTTACATCATCCATTTCTGTAGCGTGTAAGTTCTATAAAACAAGATCCAAGTTCTTATTAAAATTATACACCCTTTCAGTGTCTTCTCATTGTCTGTCTTGCAAAAAGAATAGAAAGCAGAGCACAATAGAGATGTGAAGAATAAATGTTGTGATGATTATCATGCAAGTTATTAACAATGTCAGGATAGCAGCCATAAAATTAGGCCATGGGGAAAAATGTTGGTGATGGGATTTATCAGCTCAGTAGGCATGTAAAGCCTATTTGCTTTAATAACACATTTGAACACAAACATGGACACATTTTGTGGCGTCAATCTTAATTAATTTGTTTTTTGGTCAAGCTATATTTCTCTCTAAATTTAAAAAGATCAACAATTATAATACTTAAAACTAATTATGATAATTCACATTATTTACTGTCCATTTAGAAAATGCAACCGCCTTAATCACTGAATCCTTTCCATGCAACTATAGCCTTACTGAGAAATTCAATTTATAACAATGTGATAGCTCATGATGTTCTTAAACATAGTGTACAGTGTACCGATATTTACTGGAATATATGTGCCTTTGCACATTTATATATCTTCCTGCTAATAATTATTATTGGCATCTGAAAGAGAACACTCTTTTGATTAAACTGTTCTATGGCTATCAGCAATTAATTGATCATAAAGACCTATTGGTGGACAATGTTTTCTATTTGGAACATACAGTTCAGAATCAGTTTACACTATCCCGAAATCATAAGTTAAAAGTATTTTTTATTAATTATTACAAGGGGATATAGGTTTCAGTGGAATAAACCTCTTAGGCAGTTTTTCAATAAAAGATAAGGTTAAGCCCTCTCTCTATATAAAACCCTAATATGCAAATAGACCGAATGGTGAAACAACCAAGCAACCAAATAACCGAACAACTAAACAACTGGTTGCTATGACGTACACTAACCACTAAGGGGCGTTTGTGGAACATGGCGGGCATTGGCAGCAGGCGGCAGAGCGTGGAACATGGGGGGCATCGACCACCTCTCCCACCTGCATCTGATGGTGGCCCTGCTCACACCTGTTGCTGGTGCCGGCCTCAGTCGCTCTGGGCTGTCAGCAGGTGCAAATGGAGCTGGTGCCATCAGTGCTTGGGAGCCAAGGAGGTGGGATCCGTCCTGCCGGCAGACAGGGGACCAGGGGTTGAGATGAGAGGGGCCCGACAGGGGTGCAGAGGGTGGGCTGAGACCCGCCCCTGTGTCCACTGCAGCCTCATGGCCCACAATTCTTTTCAAGGTGCATGAATTCATGCACCGAGCCCCTCATTATTTATACAATCTCAGTCTCATTGCCTGACTAGCAATTCCAATCTGAAACTAGTTGAGACAAAAGTTCACACTTACTGAGTCTCCCGTTGCCTGGAGCATGTGTGCACATTTACCCAACTGGCTTTTCAATTCCCATTATGATGAATATCATTTCCCTTTTTCCTTTTGATAGCCTAGTTTAGCTCCTTGCCTTGAAATGGTAGTTGCTAAAGCATTTAGTTTAATTTTACTGTTGTAATGGATCTATTCACATTGTCTGTGCTTAGTTCCCATAACTTGTAAACAAAGTTATTAAAACACCAATTAAAATCTTTATCTGCTTTTATCAACCTCTGACCTCAATGATGGATTTTTCAACAGCAGTCTCTCGCTTCTACTGTGAGTTACTGGAAGTGGTGGGCCCTTAAAGGGAGGATGAAAAGGTCAATGAGAGGATCACAAGAACAGTACGTGCACTTCCCTCCTGCTTTATTATTTCCAAGCCCTTGACCCTCAGCGTCAGGATGCACGGTGCCTTCCCCATTCTTCCTCTCCCTAGTACCCCAAATCCGCAAGAGAAAAGTGAGAATTAGTGAAAGCTTTTATTTCCAATAAAATTCCTCTAGGCTTGTCTCTGCTGCTTTTGCTTCATATTTCCCCTTTCCTCATGAGAGTGACCTTCCTTCCTCCCTTCCTTCCTCCTTCCCTCCCTCCCTCCCTCCTCCCCTCTCTCCCTCCCTCCTTGCCTTCCTTCTTTTCTTCCTTCCTCCCTTCCTCCCTTCCTTCCTCCCTCCCTCCCTCCCTCCCTCCCTCCCTCCCTCCCTCCCTTCCTTCTTTCCTTCCTTACTTCCTTCTTTATTTTTCTTTTTCCCCATACAATTTTCTCTTTTGTAAGGCATGTTCACCTCTGTTCAGGTCCCAGATTTCTCAAGGTTCTCCATGATTGCCTTTGGTCAGTCTGTGGCTCTATCTGTGCACACGCCGAGATTTCACAGAGAATGAAACTGGGAGGAGAGAAGGTTTCTTCTCCACACACACAAAAGTAAGGCATCTGAAACTCTCAGGATATTCCAACTGAGGGCTCTCTGGTGAAATGCGAGGGCCAGCAGGCGCTGACTTATGAGAGAGCCAGTTGTCAAGTATGAAGGGATTTGTGAGCCAGTCCAGGTGAGGGTATTCACGTCCTATGAATGCCTACCCTCACCTCACAGCTAATTGTGGACTCACCACAGACACTGGGCCACACACCTGGATTGCTGGGAGTATTTTGATCTAGCACCATCATTCTTTAAGAAGTCTTCACCAGGAATCATAGTCTGATTCTTAATTTTAATCATCGCGCTAAGGCCAATTCTAACTGCGAGATTCTTCTTTTATCTTTTGAAGTGACTGGGTGGGACAAACAGTTTCATGTTTTAACCCAAGAAGTCCAGCTTACAACCAGAAAAATCCAGTTCGCACTTCCTTCATCCCACCAGGATAGTCCCTACCGAGGTACACAGTCAATTTGGTAAATTTCCTATTTTTTCCAAGTGACTACAGGAAAGCATTTTTTGCTCGTTTTTCAGTCGATATGTAGCATGGGATGCTTTTTATGTGAATATGAATAATAATTTCCTTGAGGCTCTGCCAGCTTCTGAATGGTTCTTTTACTACCATTTGAATTTTTTTTTAAATTTTATCCTTTTTGAAAGTATTATAGTTGCTCCCCCTTTTTTTTTCCTGCCCATTGACCCTCTCCATCCTAGTCTCAGGCCCCCGCCCTTCACAACACTATGGTCTGTGTCCATGGTTTATGCATTTATGCATATAAAGTCTTTGGTTAATCTCTCCCCCACCTTTCCTCTGAGATTTGTCAGCCTGTTCCACACTTCATTATCTCTGGATCTGTTTTCTTCATCAGTTTATTTTATCTATTAGGTTCCTCACATGAGTGAAATTATGTCATACTTGTCTTTCTCTTACTGGCTTATGTTGCTTAGCATAATACCCTCTAGGTCCCTCCATTCTGTCTCAAAGGGTAAGAGATCCCTTTTTTAAAGAGCTGCAGTGTATTCCATGGTGTAAATGTACCATATCACCTGTAACACGAAAGTCAATGCCACACATTTTATTCTTGAAAGAGCATCAATTTTATTAATTCGCTAGAGACTTGGTGCACGAATTCTTGCACAGGGTAGGGTCCATCAGGGTCGCCTATGGAGGTTGGGCCCCATCTTGCACCCCCAACCTCATATCCTCCCAGCCCTGCCTGGCACCCCACTTTTGCCTGGCCCCGCCCCTCCTCTGCTCCACCATCCCACCTGCAGGGTGATCAATTGGACGCTGCCGCCACCTCCCACAGCTCCCTTAGTGCCTGGGAGCTGGTTGGCGGTCCCACCCCCTGCCGCTGTTGACCATCTGTGGTGCGATTAGTGGGGTGATTGGGCCCCTGGCTTGCACCCATCTTGGCCTAATGGCACCCATTCTCCTGCTTTCCCACCGCACTGCAGTCCCACTTGGGGCCCATCGGGGTGAGCAGCACCTCCATTGCCACCCACTGCAAGTGCCGAATCGCCAACACCCACCATGTTCTGTGCCATCCCCATGTCATAGTGAGCGGTCAAACTTTTGGTAGAGCAACCACCAGAGGGGACAATTTGCTTATTAGGCTTTTATTATGTAGAATTGCTGTGAAAAAAAAAAATCAAAAACCTTAGTGACTTAGAGCAACTAGTTTCTCATCTTACATGATTCTGTGAGTTAGCGGGCAATTCTCAGACATGTGGCTGTTATCAAAGTCTCCACATGCCTTGATGCACACCTTTAGCAATTGGTGCTACCTATCAGCAGGCGTGCCTGCGTTCTTTCTTCCATGTAACCTTCATTCTCTAATGCAAGATTCAGCAACTTTTTCTGCAAAGGACCAGGTAGCAAATGTTTTAGGTATTGTGGTTCATGGGGTCTCTGTCACACATTTTCAATTCTGCCACCAGTGAAATAATCTACCAGATGTAGTTATTTTTATTATTGTAGATTATTCTTTATGTAAATTATAGTTTCTGAGATCTCCATTGACATTTATTACAATTATATAATATGCCATATATATGTTTTAATAGCATTTTTTCTCAAAATGGCAACATCTCTTGTTAATGTTCATTCACATATCTATAAACTTAATATATTCTTTAACATTAACTTATGTATAAATATATAAGGCAAGTTACCATATTACGGTGCATAATTTCTAGATAATATATTGTCTACTTTCAGTCAAAATCTCAATAATATGTCTACTATGAATTAAAATATATTTCCATTAAATCTTCCTTCACAGAATAAGTCCTTTGAATAATCATTCATTTAAACCGGAGTCTGAGTGTGGCAACTTAAGATAAGCCCCTTGCGTGTGACTAATTTAGGTCTGTGTCTGCTCTTACCACAGTCAGATTTGTATCCTTGACACATAGATGTGGTAGTTATCTGTTTTATGTAGTCATTTGAGTTTGCAATTCCTGGTATATATAAATGGACAATCATTTCTTGCTTGAAATAACTTAGCAATATTATATTTTCCTCCAGGTGAAATTACACACCTATTTTGTTTTTCCCCCATCCTGATCTCCTCTAGGCCAGACTGCCTGTGGTTTTGTTACACTGAAATTCCTTTAGTTTTTCTAATATGCAACCTGCAAATATTTTGTCTGTGAACATTCCTCTATCCCATTTTTTTTCTCCTTAAATTCTCCACTCCATTTATCATCATGTAGGTATTGTACCTACAACCTAATAAGTAGTTTCTTGATAACCCAGAGACTGTAAATAATAGTAATAGTTAATGATTAATAGCAATAATTAATATTTATATCATCTAACAAAGGACCAGCCAGTGTTCTCAGCACAATTTTGCATAAACTCATTTATCCTAGCCAAAATCCCCTATGTAGCTCACACTATCATAATCCGCATTTTTTTTTTAACTCAGCCTAAAATTTATTTAATAAATAGGTAAAGTCGCATTTTTATTCTCATAGCTGTGATTAAAATTTTGAGCTGGAGGTCTGGTTTAGGGACCCGTGAACTTACCTCTATTGGTTCATGATTATCATCTTAGCAATAGCATTGCCCTTTTAAAAATGGTAACAATAACTAAAAGAACTAGCATATATTAAGAGATTCCGATGATTTGGGCTCTGTGTTAAATATATTCTATTTATATTTTTACTTCATATTTTACTTCGGCAGCTGTGTGTTATAGAGTAGAGAAGTAATGATTCTTTGATGTCTTAGTAATTTCTATTTTTTTCACAAAGACTGCAAATTTACATTCTTATAGGAAAACAAACAATTTTATCTCTTTTTTTAATTATCTTTATTAAAAAGGCCACTAAGACGAATGTCTCGTGCTAGCTCTTACCCTCATCAATAAAACCTTCAACTCCAGAAGAAGTTTCTCTACTTTCTCATGTTTTTTTCTAAGAAAATATTATTTGTTAAAGAAAAGCACAATCTAGAACTAATAGTTTCACCATAAATTTGTAACCACAAGAGTTAAGTCAACGTTTGAATCTTCTTATACCATATTATATGAGAAATAATGTATCAGCTAAATTATGTTTAGTTCTGATGTATGATAAACTCTAGAGCTGAGAGCTAGCCATGAATCACATATCTCTACTTAATTTTATATTAGCTAAAACTAAATAATTTAACAATTCATTTTCTTTATTGCATTTGCCATATTCTAAGTGTACAGTTGTCTCATGTAGCTAGTGGCTATCGTATTAAAAATTGAAATTTGAATAACATTCTTATCACCAAAGAAAGTTTTACTGCATAGTACTGCTCTAGGAAAAACACTACATAATAAATGAAGATATTATAGTGAAAAGCCAATATAAGATAATTTTTTAAAAAGGAACACTTGGAAAATTCTCAATTAAATCAAGAAATGCCCAGGGAATTAAGAGAATAAAACCAGTATCAATTGGTTATATGGAAATTCAGTAAAAAGTCAATGTGAAGGGGTTTCCATAACATAAGTTAGGTGTTTGTTAGATCAGTGATCTTATAACTTAATTTGATATTTAATTCATGGTCATCTCTAAAGTCCATGTCCACTTAAGTTCTGTGCATTTCACTGTGTGCATTTTATGATACCATAGTTTTAAAAATGAAAGTTTTCATTATTCCCTCCAGTTATGCTTCATTTCCCACCCTCCCTCATAGTAAAACTCCAAGGTAACCATCTAATAAATTTCATATCCACCACCTCTCATAAGGAGAGAAATACACTGAGCAAACTGCCCGGTAATTTCATATTACCAAGTCCCTGTCTCACTTGAGCCTTCATGAGTATTCTTCACAGTTGACCTATGGGTCTATTTCCCCCTGACATACTTTTACTCTAGCTGACCTGACACTACCCATACCCTCCATCCCCAAAACACACACACACACACACACACACACACACACACACACACACACACATTCTCTAGCTATCCCTTCTCTGGTTATTTTTGTTTTTGTTTTTTGTTTTTTTTTTCTCACATCTACCTCTATTTTTCAAAATCTATCCTCATTGTCAATACTATACTTCCTTTAATCCCTGTATTCAATTTATCTTATCTCATCTATGGTTTTAAAAATAATCTTACCAATATGGTATTGACTTGCACTTCCAGTCTAGATATTTAGAGTCAATGATCCTATTGATTAATTGGCATGGTTGGAGGTCAAACTGGTATCTCAATATTTTGACATATCTAAAGATGAATACCTGAGTCTCCCCAGAAGGAGCCTTCCCCCAAACTACGTTATTCCTCTAAATATGTCATAGACATAGTTACTCAAGTGAGACAATCAGAAATCATCCTTGATTTCTTCATCAATTTACTCGTTTATTTTATCCAGTGTCCTAATCATGGATAGATACTAGATAAGTGGATAGATTGATAGATAGGTAATTGAAAGAGAAGAAAGACATATGCATATTTATGCATATTTATACATAGATCATAGTCTATGCCAAGTATTATTTATAGACTAGTAGTCCATCGTGCCATATCACGTGCAATAGGCCACCCGCTGCTTCCAAGGGAGCCGTGAAGCTTCTGTGGCAGGTGGAAGCGAACCCAGCACCCACGGGAGCCAGTAGGGACCCACACAGACTCTGTAGGAGGCAGGAAGGACCCACACTGCTTCCACAGGAGGCAGGCTGACCCTCCCCTCTCTGAGCCTGCACTCAGCTGCAAAGGCTACAGGCTGGCCCCTTTGGCCCCAAGAGACCCTCGTGGCCAGGGTCGGATGCTTGCATTGTCGCCATAGTGATGATGCAAGCATTCTGCCAGGCCACACATGCTACCCATTCTCAATGGCTGCCCTCAGGACTAGGGGACTCCGGCAGAGCTGAGGGAACTGGGCACCGCCATGTTGTGGCTATGGGCACCGCCATCTTTGTGATGGAGTGATGGTTAATTTGCATATTACCCTTTTATTATATAGAACATTAAAATATATTTTTTAAAATATATTTTATTGCTTTTTCACAGAGAGGAAGGGAGAGGGATAGAAAGTTAGAAGCATCGATGAGAGAGAGACATCGATCAGCTGCCTCCTGCACTCCCCTACTGGGGATGTTCCCGCAACCAATGTACGTGCCCTTGACCAGAATCGAACCTGGGACCTTTCAGTCAGCAGGCTGACGCTCTATCCACTGAGCCAAACTGGTTTTGGCAAAAGATAATTTTAATAACATTACATATTCACTATATTTTATTTTCAATGAGGTCCACCTTCAAGGTAATTCAATGTGACATATCTTAAACATTAAATTGAAATTACAAGGTACCATCAAAAAAGTCAGAATGTAGTATCACTATATTTTTAGAAGAAGAATGAAAATAAATATACATAAACATACAGATACATTTGTGCCTCCATATTCTCAGCCCAGAGCTGTCTGTAGAGACTCATGGACTCTGGATTAATGTAATGATGAGCTTCTGTTTTCTTAACTAACGCAATATGCCGGGCAGTCTAGCATGCTTGTAGCTCTTGACAACTAGAAGCCATTTCAGATGAAAGTAAAACTTTAAAATACTGTGGTAATACGTGAAGCTAGATCATTTCTGCTCAATAATGCAGAAAATCATGTCTATCACCAGCATAAATTATCGACTAACACCTGAAGCACATTTTATTCACCCTCTAATTTATTAGTACAGTTTGCACTTTATGCCATGGTTAAATAGCATTAAGAAAATTGCTAGGCTCCAAAACATAAAAATAGATTTAATTTACACCTGTGTTCCATGCTCCATATGTTTGCTTTTATTTAGTGTGGTCGAGATCACAGAGCAATGCAATTTACTGTAGCAGAAATTTTTATGGATTCAAATTACATAGGGAAAAAAAAAGTTGTTTTTCTGAAATTTAATTAAAGGTTTATAAAAAGGAGAAGAAATGAAGGCCTGTTGTGCTTGATATATATTTTGCTCGCATTTACCAGAAAAAAAATAGTTACTGTTTCTCATGAATAGCAAGAAAAATAAATGATGAAACCGAAATTGCAAAACCATTATTTATAAAATAAAAATCAGACTACGTAGTTAAGAAACGTTGAGCTCTTTTATATGTGTATAAAATATATAAATTTGCCAGAATAAATATTACCAATTTCTAGTTTTATTTTTTAATTATGCTATTATTAATTAATGAAAACATTTAACACATTTAACTACTCATCTGAATACTTTCATATTCATACTTTTGATGTTTTCAGGAAATAAATACTTTATAATAATGTTTTTATTTCAATGCTTCCTTTGAGGATTGTGATATTTCTTACAGATATTTTCCCTTTTTTTCTCTATTATAGAAGCACTTAAATAAAAGATCAGACAAACTAATTACTTTGTGGATACAGAAAAGCAAGATGTCCATCTAGCAAGCAGTTATAAAAAATACATTAGATTAAAATGATTATTAGGTCAAAGGAAAAAATTAATTAGAAAATCAATCGGTTGCCTCCTGCACCCCCCCCTTCCCCTGGGAACTGAGGTATGCGCCCTTGACCAGAATTGAACCCTTAACCCTTCAGTCCAAGGGCTGGCGCACTAACCACTGAGGAAAACCAGCCAGCACTTGACATCCATTCTGTGGCTCCTATAAAACTCAACTAAAATATAGCTGTGCCATGTTATTAGGGACATTGTTATCCATTGGTATATTTATCAATGATAGAAACAATTTAAATTATTTTAATGATCAAAACTAAACATACGTTTTGGTAACCAATTATAATCTTGGTATATGTCCCTGGCTTTAATTCATTTATATGTCTATATATATTATGTAATATTTTATATATGTAATATAGGAGAAAAATAACCATGGCTAATATATAATTAAAAAGTTGATATAGCACATTTGTTCCTGTAAGAGTTGGAAAATATGTGGTTATTGCTTTAAGAGTTATTTTTCATCAAGTTATTCTGACTCATTTGTCCTTGGTATCTTTACCCATGTTGACCACAGGAATAAGTCAAACTTCATCCTGGCAAGGTGAATGATTTATAGCTTCCATCCTGAAATTTAATACCTGAAAGTGATTGCATTGTCACAATAAACCATTCTCAGACCATCCCTCTCATCGAATGCCATATACCAAGTGTTTATTTTACAACAAAAGCCATTTAAAGTTTTGACTCAACTAATAACAGTTCTCTGAAACAGTGAATCTGGGGAAAACTCTCCACAGTTTTTATGACGGAAACTATTAAGATGGGAGGGAAGGCCCTTATTTCAAAGCACACTCTCTACTATTGATACCATATAGCTATTATTATTTCAGTGACTGCAATGCAAATACACAAAATGTCCGTCTTATTCTCTCATCCCTTACTCTCAGTGGGGAATAATAAGTCCTCAAAGGTGATCTATTGGAGTAGAACAGTGATCTCTTCCCCCTAGGAATATGATTTATCCAGGAACTTTCTTGAACATTCTTAGATAAATAGGGGCTTAACATTGTGAAAAATAAAAGCAGTGAAGTTCAAAACCACACTATTATTCTTTTGCAACATTTTTTTTTCCAGAAAATACACTTCAGACAATATACAGCTTCCTATTATGTTAAGAAAGGGCTTTTTAAAAATACACATATTTCTTTTTTATTAGAAATTAAATATATTGGGATTATATTAGTTAATAAAATCATATAGTTTTCAAGTGTACAATTTTATGATATATCGTATCATCTTGCATTGTGTGCCCATCTCTCAAAGTCAATGACAACTGTATGGTGGTTACCAGAGGGAAGTGGGATGGGATTGGTAGTGAAGGGGGTCAAATACATTGGGATGAAAGGTCTTTTTTTAATATACTTTATTGCTTTTTTACAGAGAGGGAGAGGATAGAGAGTTAAAAACATCAATGAGAGAGGAACACCGATCAGCTGCCTCCTGCGCGCCCCCCACTGGGGATGTGCCCACAATCAAGGTACATGTCCTAGACCGGAATCGAACCCAGGACCTCGAGTTTGCACACTGACGCTCTCTCCACTGAGCCAAACTGGTCAAGACCGACTTTTTTTCTTTAATGACAAAAAATAATCACTACCACCCATTATAGCTACTATCATTCTATTTTAAAATATATTTTTATTGATTTCAGAGAAGAAGAAAGAGGGAAAGAGAGATAGAAACATCAGTGATGAGAGAGAATCATTGATTGGCTGCCTCCTGCATACCCAGACTGAGGATGAAGCACGCAACCTGGCATATGCCCTGACTGGGAACTGAACCGTGACCTCCTGGTTCATAGGTTGATGCTCAACCGCTGGGCTACTGTATTTCTTTACTTTGATTTTTATCAATTTCAACCATACTGTTAGCAATACACTTAATCCCAAGTTCATCGATTTAAATATTTTTAAGAAGTCTCACATTAGTTCTCAACAACTCTCTTAATCTCTTTTTTAATTGACAGGTTTTCAAAAGAAAATTAGAAATTATTACAACAACACTTAAACCTCATTCATTTGGCAAAAGGAGATTAGCAGGTGGAGAGAACGTGGAGTGGAGTGGAAATATCTGACATTAACACCTCCTTTCCTCCGGGGGCAATGAAAATGGGCTGGTCCCTAAAGCAGCAACCCATTAATTTCCGTCAACAAAACATACCAAGGGAAAAAACTCCCCTCATCTCCTCATCGAATCTGTCTCTTTTTGTGACTGTAAATAAAGTACTCATGCCACTATTTAAGTCCAAACTCTTCTCATGTGCCATTGACACCATCCACTAGTTGCTTCTCAAAGACCATCTTTAGTGCGTTTCTCTCTTGACCTTTCAACATCATAGAAATCTGTAGCACATTCCGTTCAGCTACTGTCTCTATGTCTTTCCTTCTTTTCTAGCAAAAAATCAGAAATGGGTCTATAATCAGTGCTTATATGGCCCTTTTTTATATCATCAAGCCAAAGTAAATCAGCCTTCCCTTATTATCCCAAAAAATTCTCTGGTCATTGCCACCAGTGGCTTCCATATTTCAATGGCCACTTCTCTGTGTTTTACCTACCTGACGTAGCAGTAATATGGCACACTCCTGCTTTTTAAATAGCTTTCTTCTCGTATATATTATATCTCAGCATCCTATTTTTTCCCCGTATCACTAGCCACACATACTAAATCATCTTTCCTGCCTTCTAATCCATTATAATATCTTACTTGTGTGAGCCTAAAGATTCGGTCTTCAGCCTTAATATTTTGTTTTATTTATTCTACTCCTACTTAATCTTTTAGAGACATGATTTTGCACACAATCTGAATAGCAATGTGTCCCAAATGCATTTCTCCAACTCTCACTGAACATCAAATTCATCTTCCTTCACTCAGTATCTCGGCCATATTCCACATGACTTCACATAAACAGGCCCACATTAATGTGATGACTACCAATACACTTTTGCATCTTTCAACATTACTTATTTCATAATCTGGCAGACTTTTCTTCAGTTGTTAAGCCACGGAGATAGGAGTTAGCACTCATTGCTCTTTTGTTCTTATTCCCTCCATCTAATCCATCAACAATGCCTGTATCTCTACCAAAATCACAGTATTTTTTCCTCTTCTGTACATGTGCTCTTGAACAAACTAGCATTAATAATTGTCTAGCTTGCTGACCATCTCTCTGACTTTCACATTATTCACATGGAAGTTAGAGAATATTTGAAAACAAGATACATTGCCTTGTCGTTGTTTTTTCTACCACGTCAAAACAACCTGTTATAATGCATTCAAATCCATTGGTAATAAAATACAAATTATTGTAGGCTATGAGGCCAAACATAGATAGTCTAAGAATTAACCTCTGAAAATGTCACCTTGAGGTTTCTCTTCACAACTCTAAAACATAGCTCACTGAACCACTCAGCTACATTGCACTGAGTTTATCTCTTTAGGGATTTTATCCTTTCTTTTGCCCCAAATTAATTCTGTTTAAATAAGTAGATCCTTCTAACAATTGCCTAAATGTCACCTTCTCCTATTGGCCTTCCCTGACCATGTTCCCTGACCATCCAACATAGGGCAGTGATAAGTTTTCTATGCATCTATTATTTGGGTCCAGGTATCACAGCAATTATAATAACTATTATAATTAGAATAACTCAAATGTTTCATTTGCACATTGCCTCTGTTAATAGATGATAATATCCAAGAAAAGAGTAATTTTTGGTTTGTTTTGTATGTGGTTATATTCCAAATACTTAAAAAACAAAACAAAACTCAGCAGATGCTTATTGAACTGTAAATATTAACTAAATAATTGAATAGGATACACTCAGTATGCAGGCCACAGGTGCTGTTATTCGGACCAGGTACTATGAGGAGCTATCTAACTCACAAGTAATCCAAATCAGATGAACCATTTTCTAATCGGTATATACATTTTTCATGGCATCCATATTCAAGTGCTATTGCAAGTATTTTTTTTTCTGATGCAGATAGTTAGGTTCAAGTTCTACTCCTCTAACAGTGAGGAATTCAATCTCAAGCTTTCCTATTTTGAGTTTTGCCTAGAGATGTAGAAAAAATAAATAAATAGAAAATTTGAGTGTTGTCGGGCTTTACAATGGTCAATTTTGCTCTTACCTCATTGCAGTTTGCTGACAAATATTGGCACTGAAAATTTTCGGTAAGGATAAGAACATTTTATTTCAAGAGTCCTCCCTCCAAAAAGTTCAGTATCAAAAACAAAACTAGGTGGTGGAAATTTTTCCTAATATTTCAATTACACAACAACCATTAGTAACTCTTAACTCATGTCCTAGTACCCAAACACCTAAGATTAGCCATTTTTTCTTTTTTTTTCTTTTTTCTTTTTTTTTTTTTTTTTTGGTAAGAGAGAAGGAAATAATAAATCCCTCATTATTTCATATTCTTACAGCAAAAAGAAACAAATAGTGACATCTATAGTAATAATTACATATTTTAAATGTCTGGATGCAACATCCAATCCCAATGGAGGTTAAAAAGCATTAAATTTTAATTTTAATTTTTTAATTTATTGTTGAAAGTATTACAGATGCCCCCTGCCTCCTTTAATCTCCTTTTCCCTGCAAGTATATTACATTTGCACACAGTTAAAAATAGATTAAAAATCCAAGTAGTGTAAAAGGGTTATGATTATACAATTACATCTCCTTTCACTTCCTTTTGTTATTTATTTTTTATTTTTATTTATTTATTTATTTATTTTAATATATTTTGTTGATTTTTCACAGAGAGGAAGGGAGAGAAATAGAAAGTCAGAAACATCGATGAGAGAGAGACATGGATCAGCCACCTCCTGCACACTCCACAGTGGAGATGTGCCCGTAAGCAAGGTACATGCCCCCAACCGGAATCAAACCCGGGACCCCTCAGTCCGCAAGCCGATGCTCTATCCACTGAGCCAAACCGGTCTCGGCATCACTTCTGTTCCTAACACATTTTCCTCCTGGTATTTTCTGTAACAGAGCCTTCAGTGACCTATCGTGGCCTGCCAGACTGTCTGAATTGCTCTGGCAGCTGTTAAAGCCCTTTAGGGTCAGACTCCACCCAACTCAGCCACACCTGCCCGCCTTTCTCTCCACCAGTACTGCGCCCCCAGCTCTGGCCTTCAGAGGGACAAGTCCTCTGCTCTCCCTCCCCGTTCATTTCCTTGTCAGATTCCCAACCCCCCTTTGCAGGAGTCCTTCCTCATCTTCCTCATCTTCCTCTCCCTGGAGTGCTCTGCCACCTTACAAATCCTACAGACTGTCTCGCACACTGGATCTATGGCCACAGGTTGCATTCTATTGCTTAGTTATGGCTCATGTCCCTTTTTAGCTCTAGTTAGACACTTAGGGATGTGGGCTAGAATGGCCACTGCTGTGTAGCAGGAGAACATTAATTTCTGCCTGTCTCCCCTGTCCATCCACTGTTTAAGGCATGAGTAACCTCTTTTCTTCAGACCTATCAACTGTTCTTCCAATCCTCTCTTCTGGTCATACCTCTCTCTCTCTCTCTCTCTCTCTCTTTTAAAGTATTACAGATGTCTCCTTTGTTTGTTTGGGTTTTTTTCTCCTATTAACCCCCTCCACCCTCCACCTGCCCCTCCCAGGCCTTCACCACTCTATTATCTGTATCCATATCCTGTATAATAAAAGGCTAATATGCAAAACTGTCCCCTCAACCAGGAGTTTGACGAGCAGGCAGGCCGGCCAATTGCCCATGTCCCCTGGCCAGGTTGGCCAGACCCCACCCATGCACTAATTCATGCACCAGGCCTCTAATATATATATATATATATATATATATATATATATATATATATATATATTCTATCTGAGTGGCCAGATTATTATGCATTCAGAGATCATCATAATCTGGCCATTCAGTGAATAAAAGCCAAGCAACCAGAACAACAGAGAGTGGAACAGCCAAACGACCAGTTGTTATGATGTGTACTGTGGTGGATAAATGGCCTGATCTGGTCCCTGGTTGCCCCCCCCAACTTTCTGTATCCCCCCTGCTCTGCTGGCATGGCCACCATCAGGTCAGGCCAGCCTGACCCCACTCATGCACAAATTCGTGTACGTACCAGGCCTCTAATATGCATAAAAGTTCCCTGGTTTAGTTTTGCCCATTCATAATAATCTTATCACCTCTTATCCCTCGTTATCAAAATGTTAATGTCAGTCTTTTGGTATGTATGCTTGCCAGTTTTAGTTTTACAATTAATACATGAGTGATGCTTGTGTAAGTGGTGAAAATATGGTCTTGAGCTTTGTCTCTAAGTGCTTATTGACTGTGTGAACACAGGTTGTAAAATAGCCGGGCTTCATTGAGGCTGCTGCCACATCTTCTGGAAAGGTCAGTGACCCATGAAAAGCAGTTAAACAATGAAGAGAGATCATTTGAGATATTAGGGACTGTTTCCAGTTATCATTCACACCAGGAACTATATCCTCTTCTAGCAAAACCCTTGAGAAGAGGGAAAGGATGATCCCTTTAAGCAGCTGAAGCAGACATTTACATGGGTGACAGGATCATGGGTGCTTAGAACCATAGCTGGTACATGGCAGACATATAGGTAGCATTTGTCCAGCAAGGGAGGGTGTGAGCCAGGAAAGGAATACATGAATATGAACAGTCATCTCCAGCAAATAGAGAAATCTGAGCAATAGAAAAAGAAATGAGTAGAAAATGTGAATTGAAAATTTACAGCATAAGACCACTTAAAGAGTATATGTGCATGCATGCCTGCGAGTGTGTGCGCATAAATATTTTGCCTTATTGTCCACTAGTAGTTCCTCCATAAGACTGTCCTATTCTGGACATTCCATGTGCCGTTTTTGTCTTATTTGTTTGTACTTGCTTTCATCTCCTTAAATTTTACCTTTGTTAGTTTTAATTTTTAGTTTGTAATTTCTTTCAGAGGATTGCTGATAACATTTATAAATTAATGATCATACATGCAGTTGGCCTTAAAATCTCAGAAAAATAAACTTACTTATTTTAAATATCCTTAAAATTGGACTACAATACAATAAGTCCATAAATGATTTATATCTCTAGTCAACTTTAAAATTTACACTATCTTAGTTATCTTGTGGACATATGTATGTATATACAAATATCTAAATGAAATAACTCGCCCTTCAGGATTAAAGTTAAAAGACTGTTCCTTAGTAATTTTATGAAGCACTGACATTTGTATTAATTACTTGGAGCAACTATCAATTAAATGAAATAGTTATGCTATAAATATGAAACTTTTGGAGAAAGTAAAACAAAGACTGTAGTTTAGACTATGTTCAAAGCCAAAACTAATGTAGACTTTTATTTATCTTTTAGTAATTTCCTTTCCATCTATTCAAAGAGACACGCATTATTTGTTATCTTAATGGCATCTTTGGAACACTGTGAATCACTGTCTATCCTTATTAAATCTATTTTCACTTAGTGTTTTATCTAACTCAAAGAAATTGATGGGTATGATTAACAACTTAATAACAGCATTTTGTGGATATATTAGATATAGTAAAGAGAGGTCAAGACTGTTTAGTAAGCTATGGAAACAAAGAGAAAAACCATCACAATTCAAGATGAAGGGAGACCAAGGAAACAAGGTCTGCATTATTAAATGCTAAAATGACAGAGATAAGTTACTAAAAAATGTGCTCATATTTTATATGTACACTATTGATTCATTTCATTTTATTCTTAGTAAAATAGTTAAATTACATATTCTCCAATAAATTGTACAACGTTTTTGGATTTATAAAATGATAACAAAAGTAGTACAGAAATTTCTTGTATACCCCACACCCAGGTCCCCCTATTATTGTCTTACTAGAGGCCCGGTGCATGAAAATTTATGCACTGCAGGGGTGTCCCTCAACCCTATCTGCCCCCTCTCACAGTCCGGGAGCCCTCAGAGGCAGAAGGTGATCTGGTGATCAGGGGAAGGCTATACTCCCATCACACCTCTGTTGCAAGCCTCGGCCAGCCTGGTCCTAGTTACCTGAGCCTTGACTGGTCCTGGTTACCTGAGCCTTGGTTGGCCCTGGGCATCTGGGTAGCCACCATCCGAGGCTTGCCTGCACCTCAGGCCAGTCTTGAGCAGCTGGGGGGTTGAGGGCAAGTCCGGCCACATCATGTGCCTGGCCCCCCTGCTCTGCCTCACCCCTTGGCTAGGCTGAAAGGACTGTGAGAATCCGGTGGGGCTGAAGGGACTGGGCACCACCATCTTGCGGCTATGGGCACAACCATCTTTGTGATGGTGTGATGGTCAATTTGCATATTTTCTCTTCACTAGATAGGATATAACATGGTATATTTGTTAAAATTAGCACACCAATATCAATTTAATTTTTAATTAAGGGCTATATTTTATTTTTATATTTTTATTTTTCCCTAACATTTTTTTCATTCAGGATTCCATTAAGTATGCTATAATACATTTAGCTGTGAACAGGTTTCTTTGGGTTTGCTGTGGGTGTGACAATTTCTCATTCTTGTTTTTTATGACATTGAGTTTTTTTTTGTTTTGTTTTTTAAAATATATTTTTATTGTTGATAGTATTAAGATATCTCCCATTCCCCACCTCCTATCCTCTGCTTCTCCCAGCCTTATCCCACAACACAAATCTTCATTACCCTATTGCTCATGTCCATGGGCTATGCATATCTATACTAATAAAAACATAATATGCTAATTAGACTGAGCATTCTTCTGAGTGACATTCCGGACTAAGCTGGGGCTGTGAGGGAAACCTGAGTCCGGGTGCCAGAGGGAATCTGGTGGCAGCAGCTGGTGGAGGAAGGCCCACTCTTGTATGACTTTCGTGTATTGAGCCTCTAGGAAAGTTCTTTGGTTTATCTGTTCTTGTCCTCCAACCCCACATCGATGTATGTCAGTCTGTTCGAAAAATATATAAAGTACTAATACAGTGGTACCACGAGATATGAGTTTAATTCATTCTGTAACCTTGAGGCGTGGAAACTACGAGACACTCGAGTCAAGGTAAACTGGTGGGTCGTGTGCAGCCGGCCGATCCACGCAATTACGCCTATCTCAAATGTTGCTTGTATTTCAAAGCAAAAATTGCTTGCTCATAGGCTCATATCTCAAAAATCTTGTGTTAGGGCACTCATATCTCGAGGTACCACTGTACCATTAAAAAATGGTCAGAAGACCTGAATAGACATTGAGGAGCATTGGCGAAGTATTTTGAAGAATGCCTCGCATTTGGGATTGGTCTATTTAGACGGTAGTAATGTTTCTCTGGGGGAGGAAAAGCACAGAGAAAGTATAATTCTTATCATATCATGTTGTGTACATATTATAACATGACTTTCGCTTTCGATGTTGACTTTGATCCCCTGGCTCTGGTGGTGCTTGTTAGGTTTCTCCATGGTTATGCTACTCAGTCCTCTTTCCAGGCCATACTCTTTGTGTGGAAGTCACGATGGACAGCCCACACTGAACGAAAGGGTAGTTATGCTCTACCTCAACAGGAACAAAATATATACATTCACTATTTGGAACTTTCCTGCACAGAAGATGTGTCTAATGTCTTCCATTTATTTATTTATCCCTTAGTTTATTTTTTAATTTGGACTCATGCTAAATTATTTTAAACCCCTAGCCTGGATCATTCCAACATCCCTGTCATGTATGATGCTGATGCTTTGCTCTGTCTCTTCAAATTGTGTTTTTGTTTTTGCCATTTGAGATGACTTGCAATTTTTTCTTGGTAGACGGAGCTGGTGTACTAGGTCAAAGGACGTGCTGTTAGTTGACCCTGGTGATATGATGCTGAGGTGTTCAAGAAAAGGAAGGTTCCACAGTCTGATGAGCCTAGGCCTCTGGACCATGGCCTTCACAAGTGTCCCCTCCCCTGCCTTACGTAAAGCAAGATAAGACACAGTGGCTAGAGTGAAGTTTGGTGTTTTCCTTCCTGAGTCAGATAGCTCTAATAATACACCAATAGATACGCGCTGGTTGACTTATCTTCACTAAGGGTAGTCCTTAACAACTGAGGACTCTGGACATTTAAAAATGGTTTTCTCCCCTCTTCTATATGAAAAGAAGGGGATTTCTTTCTGATATTTGTGATGGATGCCAGGTTGAGCTCCTGGAAGGAAATCTCATAATTTTATGGGACAACCTCCATAACTGGGTCCCCCTGGATTTTTAGTTCTCAGACTTATCTACACTGAGCCTCCAGAGATTCATAAATTCTAGTTCTGTTCTTCCTCCCCCAGCACTGGTTCCCCAGGCAATTTCCCAGTTTGAGCCTCTTTTCCGGTAAGCCATGATTCCCTATATTGGCCTGTTTGTCTCTCCCATCGTGGCAACAGAGGTTTGCCCCGTGTCCTCCCCTCTTTCTGACCCAAAAAAAGTTTTGGTTTTGAAGTCTGTTCAGTTTTTTTTCTTTCTTTTCTTGTTGTTAGGATGAAGTAGCAACTTCTAACCTTCTTACATACAGTGCTAAAAATGGAATCCCCCTAATATTATGTTATACATTTGGTTTCTTAACCTAAAAGTAAAAGACCAAAGTGAGAAGCAGTAAACATTTATTAGAGATTTAAAAAAAAATTGCAATTCTGGGAAGCACTGATACAGGTAAAAACCCAGAAGTCTACCATGTAGGAAATAAAGCCAAAGGACATTTATGAGAAAGGGAAGTGAGATATTTTATGAATAGAAAGAAGGAATTTATATTTGGTGCTAATGAGCCACGGAAGGACTTTCTATAGGTGTTAATGAGCTGACTTAAACTTTATCTATATGTGGTGGTGGCTAATTCTAAAGAATGTTTTCAATTTTCAGTCCTGTACTCAGGATGTCTGCTTTACTGCTAGCTTTGCAAACAATAGTTTGGAACAAAACGTTTTGACCCACTCCAAAGGTTATTTTTCCCAGTTCAAACATCCCAAAATTTTGAGGCATAAGACCAAGGCAATTCCTCTGGGATTACAGCTTCTATTCTTACTTGAAGTGACTCTATTTACTTTATTTTCTCACAGGTTATGATCTGATAAATTTTATTTTGAAGCCATCTAGGGAGCCAGCTATGCCAACGTTAAGCTAACATGAGTTCAATGTGAGTTGCTAGCTCCAACTCATACATTAAGACTTGGGCTATGTTATCTTCTTATTCTTGTTTTCTGTAAACTCTCATTCCAACCATGAGAATCATGGCCCCATCCACCAGCAATTTACTTAATTATTAAATTCCAGCATATGTATACAGCATAGTATTTAGAATAGGTGCCCTAAATTCAGAGTAGTCACCCAGGGGAGACTACCCTGTTTAGTCTTGATGAGTACTTCCTTTGCCTTTAGTCTCACAGACTCTGTTTATTTCCAAAGTTGGTTAAATTATCACCGGAAGTGGCTCTACTCATTTGACACTTTAGATTCTTTTGTCACATTCTACATTCTGTCTTGGTACCTCTTACCTCTAAGTAAATCTTAAACAATTTATATTCAGGCCCTGGCCAGGTAGCTGAGTTGGTTAGAACATTGTCCATTACAGGTCTGAGGGTTCTATCCCAGGTCAGGGCACATACAAGAAGCTACCAATGAATGCATACATTAATGGAACAAAAAATAGGTTTTTTCTCTCTCTCTCCCTTCCTATAAAAATAAAATTTTAACAAATGTGTATTGTTCATTAAGGTTCGTTCCTCTTTGGACTGTAGTTTCTTCTGGTTTTCACAAATACTTACTATGTTGAATCCATGGTTATAATATCGTGCTGAATAGTTTCTTTGACCTAAAAAAAATCTCCCATTCTTCAATTATTCACCTCATCTGAATTTGAAGAAACCACTGATCTGATATGCACAAAATTGAAATTATACACACACACACACACACACACACACACATACATATACATACACACACACACACACTGTGGTCCCTCAGCTGAGCCTGCACCTTCTCCAATCTGGGAGCCCTTGGGGGATGGCCTGTGGGATCTGGCCTAAATTGGCAGTTGGACATTCCTCTCTCTATCTGAGACCTCTGGCTCCTAACCACTCACCTGTCTGCCTGCCTGATCCCACTAACTGCCCTCCCCTGCCAACCTGGTCGCCCCTATTAACTTTTTTTATGAATTTTATCCCCTTCACACACAATTGTATTTGACTCCCTTATTGGCTTCTCCCTCTCACACAATTTTTCTCTCTCCTTTATGTAACACTTTTTCCTATTGACTCATCATTCATAAACTTTACTTTCCTCCTTATTTCCTAGTTCTGTTCCATCATCATTCTTCCGATCTTTCTTCTACCCTCCCTCCCCACAATCCTTCTTTTCTTTATCTTTATCCCTGCCTCCCCTCCCGTTTTCCTTCCTTTATACTTTAATTTTTTTTTCTTTTTCTCCCTTGGACCTGCTTTGCTCCCTCCTCCATTTCTTCCTTCTTCCTATTCTCCTTTTAAGCTCTACCAGATCCCCTTTAAAACTTTCCTTCCCTCCCTCCCTTTTTCTGTCTCATCCTACCTTTCCCATACATTCTTCTACTTACTTCTACTGTTGTTTTTTTTTTTTTTAATATATTTTTTACAGAGAGGAAGGGAGAGGGATAGAAAGTCAGAAACATCTATGAGAGAGACACATCGATCAGCCACCTCCTTCCTGCACGCCCCACAGTGGAGATGTGCCAGCAAGCAAGGTACATGCCCTGGACCGGAATCGAACCTGGGATCTTTCAGTCCGCAGTCCGACACTCTGTCCACTGAGCCAAACTGGTCTCGGCTACTTCTACTGTTTTAATATCCATCTACCTACCTGCCTAATTATTCACCATAATTTATCTTTTATTTTTTTTCTGACTCCTACTTTTAAAATCTGTCCCCAGAACACAACTCTATTTGATTTTCATTATAGCTCCTAGTGTTCACTCATAATCCTCTTTCCTTCTTTAATTCTGCTCTCGACTGACTCCTTTACAAAGTTCTTCCCTCCCTACCTCTCTTCTTAAAGCTTCTGTTCAAGGGGTAGTTAACCCCCAGCCCAGGGGTCAGCCCCGGTCAGGTGTTTGCTGCACCCCCTTCCGTGGTCTCCCCTCCACCCTTCTGCTTCCATTCCCTGCCCAGCACTCCCAGCTGCTACAGCCACAAAGCAGGAGTGCCTCCACCCAGAAGGCCTTGGACCGTCCACCACTCCATCCTAGACCCGTGGGTGCCTCCTTGCCAAAGGCCCACGCCGGGGGTCACTACCTTCTTCCTACATCTGGGCGGGGTTCCCACCCTGCCCCTTGCCTGGTGCACCTGTTCCCCCCTCCCCTGTGGTCATCTCCCCCTGCTTCGTAAAACCCCACACTTCCTTCCCTTTTCCATTCCTGCCTCTTTTTCTTGTTCCCTTTCTGTATTTCTGTTTCTCCTCTCGGCCTGTCTGCATGCAGGCCTGCCTTCCTCTCCCTCTCCTTTCTTATCCCCTCCTGTCTTATCCTATCCTACCTGGGCCTTGCAGCCGCCTGAGCAGAGGGCGGGGACACAGTCTGCTGATCTGGTGGTGATGTGATGCTGTGATGGATAATTTGCATATTTCTCTATTATTTGTAAAAATGTATACTATGCAGCTATTTCAGACTGGTTTTCTCACTTAGCAATATACACTTAAGTTTCATCCAGGTACAGTGGTACTTCGAGATACGAGTTTAATTTGTTCTGTAACCTTGAGGCGTGGGAAACTATGAGACGCTCGAGTCGTGGTAAACTGGTGAGTTGTGTGCAGCAGGCTGATCCATGCGATTACTCCTATCTCAACTGTTGCTCATATTTCAAAGCAAAAATTGCTCGCTCAATGGCTCGTATCTCAAAAATCTCGTATGTTAGGGCACTCATATCTCGAGGTACCACTGAATTTTTATGATTTGATAATCATATTTCTGTTATCACTGAATCATTTTCCACTTTATGAAAGAATTACAGTTTGTAATCCATTAAGGGATATCTTAGTTGCTTCCAGTTTTGGGACATTATGAATATGCTGCTACAAATATCTGTATACAGGTGTTTGTCAACATAAGCATTAACTCCCTTGGGTAAATTCCTCTGAGCCGTATTACTCGATTGTATGGTAAAACTATATATAATATTATAATAAGTTGCCTCAAATGTGTTCCCATGTGGCTTAACCATTTTGCATTCTGTCTCACAATTAATGAGAGTTTCTGTTTCTCTGTGTCATTGTGAGGATTAGAGTCAGTCTCTGGATTTTAGTCATTTTTAATGGGTATATAAAAGAATCTCATTGTGGTTTCAATTGTTATTTGTCTAGTGATAAGGCTTCTTTGTGATATTTTTGATGATTTTAATTCAGATCTTTTGCCATTCTTTTACTTGTTTGTTTTCTTAATGTTGAATTTAATTGCTATCATATTTTGAAAACAAAGCTTTTTTTTCCAGATATGCAAACATTGTCTCTCAATTTGTTGATTCTCTATTTTTATCCTCTCTTGCTAGCGTCCTTTGCTGAGACACTTTAAATTTTAATAAAGACAAACATCAGTTTCTCTTCCTTGTTGAATCATGCTCCTGGTATTGTATTTAAAAATTCATCACCAAGTTAAAAGTCACTTCTGTTATGTTTACTAAAGAAATTTCACAGTTAGGCCTATAAGCCATTTTGAGTTAATTTTTATGAAACCTATAAGGTCTGTGACTATGTTCTTTTTTTTTTAATTTTTCTACTAGAGGCCTGGTGCATCCATTGATGCACAGATGGGGCCCGGCTGCTGGGATGGGGGGCATCAGGGATAGGGGTGGCTGGAGGGAGGGACTGCAGCTGGTTGGCCACCACCCAGCCCCCAAATGGGGTGATGGACTCTTAGCTTTTTCTTGTCTGTGAAGCTCTTTATCTGACCTTCAATCTAAATGAGCTTTGCTGGGTAGAGAAGGACATGGCAAGAAATATTCAGAGTGACAAAGAGCAAGGACCTGCAGCCAGGGTGACCTTCCTTTTAAAAGGACACAGCTGCTCAGGAGACCAGGATTCAGTCTCCATGAAACCCGGGTCAGTCTTGGCATCTGGAGAGTAGGATCGCTGAGGCCTTTGAGAGTCCTTGAGGCTGGGAGGGTGATCTCAGAACAGTGAAAAGCACGTTTGTGAAGGGATGTCATGGGTTCTCTCTCATCAAAAAGCCCATGTGTGCGGAAACCGGTTTGGCTCAGTGGATAGAGCCTCAGCCTATGGACTGAAAGGTCCCAGGCTCGATTCTGGTCAAGGGCATGTACCTTGATTGTGGGCACATCCCCAGTACTGGGCGTGCAGGGGGCAGCTGATTGATGTCTCTCTCTCATCAATGTTTCTAACTCTCTATCCCTCTCCTTTTCTCTGTGTAAAAAAATCAATAAAATATATTTTTTTAAAAAAGCAGCAGGCCTGGAGCAGCCACAGGCACAGCCACTGCTCTTCACTCACTCACAGGCCTCCGTGCAAGGGCGGCGATGCAGGATCTTCACACACGTGGTGGGTCGGTGCTGGGAGGCAGGGTAGGGTTGGTCCACATACGCAGGACACGTTCATCCGTGGCCCTGCTCTGCCCAGACCCGATCTCCCTGCTCCAGGTCTGCAGCGCCTTCCTCTTGAGGCGGATCCAGGCGTCTGCAGGGCAGGGTGTCTATCACAGGCTGCTCCTCGGTGGAGGTGGTCAGTGCGGGGCAGCGGGGGGCAGGGTTTCCTGGATCAGGCTTCCTTTGGCATTGTGGGGGGGGGGGGCGGTGAGAACACAATCTGTGTGGACTCCTCACTGAGCGCCTTCTGTATACTTTCTGTACGCCTGGTGGCCGCCAACAGCTCAGTCTGTGCTCCCTGTATCTGTGACCAGCAGATGGAGGGTACCAAAGGGCAGGGTTAGTGGCTGGGGGCTCCTGGATCAGGCTGATTGGCTGCCACAGTGCACATCATAGCAACTGTTTGTTTCTGGTCGTTCCGCTGTAATGGTCGCTGGGCTTTTATATATATAATTTTTTTATGTGGATGTCCAATTTTTCCAGTGCCTTTGATTTAAAAGGCTGCTATTTCTCATTTACTCACCTTTATTCCTTTTTAAAATTCAGTTAACAATTACGTGCTGCTCTATTTCTGACATGTTCATATTATTCCTTTGAGCTATGTGCCATTAACATCTTGACATCAAGTACCATGAGTCCTCCAAATTTGTTTTGTCCTTTGGGGTTGTGTTGAATATTCTAGTTTGGCGTTTTTCTAGGAATTCAGAATTGTTTGTTAGTATCCACAAAATGGCCTACTGTGATTTTGACTAGAATTTCATTTAGTCTACTAGAGGCCCGGTGTGGGAACCTCTTTCCACGTCTCATGTGGTTCAGGGTTCTCGGTTCAGGGTTCGGTTGTGAAGGAGGCCAACACAAATGAAATGAGAGACTAGAAAACATTAATTTGGCGAATTTGGGGGACCAGGAGGAATCCTTCCTCTAGTGGGAAGGACTGCCACTTGCTCTGGCCTTTTCTCCCTTTTATTAAGGCTTTGGGACACACCCCTAGCCTTTAGGCAGGAAATAACAAAACAGAAATTAACATGAAACAAACAGGTAGAGGCTGCTTCAGCTAACAATGTTTTCATCTAAACAGTGAGTGATTAGCTCTGACCTTTCAGAGCAGTTAGGTTGACCAGCCTTCTGGCCTCCTGTTTACATCCATTTAGTAAGAACAATGTTTGGTTTCCGACAGCCCGGTACACAAAATCCAAGTAGTTGGGAGGGGTGGGGCGGGAGTCCCTCAGCCCAGCCTGTACCCTTTCGCTGTCCAGGAGCCCTCAGTTGGACATTCTTAGCACTGCTGCGGAGGTGGGAGAGATTTCTGCAGCTGCCACCTAGCTCTCTAGCCGTGAGCCTGGCTTCTGGCTGAGTGGCACTACCCCTGTAGGAGCGCACTGACCAGCAGGGGGCAGCATTTGCATTGAGTGTCCTCTCCCTGGTGGTCAGTGCACGTCATAGCGACCGGTTGTTCCACCATTTGGTCGATTTGCCTTTTATTATAGAGGATAAGTCAAACTGAGAAAAGCAAACACCTTAATAATTTTTTTTTAAATGACCCAAAGATCTGAACAGATCTGAAAAGATCTAAATCATAGAAATAAATGAACACGGCAAGAAACATGATATATGATTAATGTGCAAAACCCAATTGACTTACTATATAGTAGAAATGAACAATTGAAATGTGAACTTAAAACACACACACACACACACACACACACAATCATTTCCAAACACAGCACCAATATGAAATAATTTGGTATAACCTAACAAAATTATACAGCAGGTATTTGCATAAAAACACAAAACAAAACAAAATAAAAAATGATCTAAGTCAATGAAAAGATATTTTATGTTCATGAATTGAAAGACATAGTACTTAACAATATTTTGGCTATATTGGTTTTCCGTGTGTTTTCCTGTTTTCAATTTCACTGATTCTAATTTTGTTTTTGCTTTCTTTAGACCTCAATCACTCTTTTTTCTCTAGCTTCCTATTTAATTTAATGAAAGTGTTATGCACATGTTAATTAGATCAAGTTGATTGATAGTGCAATTCAGGCCAAGTCTATCCTTAATGATTTTCTCTGTCCTTAATTTATCAATTATTAACAGAAGACTGTTGATGTCCTCACCTAAAGTAGTGAATTTTTTACATCTACTCTCAATTCTACCAGTTTTGCTCCATATATTTGAATAGCTAGTTGTTGGTACAAACAGGTTTAGGATTGTTATAAATTCTTAGAGAAGTAACCTCTTTATCATTTTGTATTACTTTTCTGTATCCCTGTTAATTTTCCTGGTTTGGAAGTCTGATTTGTTTGAAATTAATATGGTTGACCCAGATTTTATTTGATCCTTCATCTTTTTACTGTTAAACTATCTGCATCTAAATGTACAATGGGTTTTTATAAACAAGTTAGACCTTATTTTATATAGTTTGACAGTCTTTGTCTTGCTCTGGTATATTTAGAACATTCCTACCTAAAATGATTATTTATATATTTGGATTAGTATTGACCAATTTGTAACTATATTCTGTTTGTTGCCACAGACTTATTTTTCTTTCTTCTCAGGTTATAATTTTGCTTTTGGGTTAAATTTTACTCCTTGTATAGTTCAGGAAATGTATGATGGAGTAGTCCAAATTTCTCCCTTTCATCTGTTGTTATATTGCTAAAATTCATTGTATGTAACCATATATTATAATCAACCGATACTTTTTTCTGTTATTTAAATAAAGTAATTTAAATAAATTAAAAACAAGACAAAGTTTATTTTCCTTTTATGTATTCTTTTCCAGTTCTCTTCCTTTATTTAGATACAAATTTTGAACAGCTAGCTGTTCCTTCTGCCTAAAGAAAAGCATGAATATGTCTTATAGGTTAATTCTGCTGGCAATGAATTCCATCAGTTTTGGTTGAGAATGTCTTTGTTTTTTTCTTTATTTTTCCTTTAGTGTTTTTCATTCAATGCTACTCCAATTCTTTCTTGTCTTGCTTGTATGTTTAAAGTCAAAGGTAGCTTTTATCCCTATTTCTGCTTTTGTATAGTTAATTTTGTTTATTTGTTTTCAATGCGTTCTCTTTGCTTTGATTTTCTGCACTTTGAATATAATATGTTTAGATATAAGGAATTATATGCAAGGGGAGGTAGTTATTATATGCTTTTATTTATTCTGCTTGGTATTATCTAAGCTTCCGGAGTGGTTTGGCATCTCTCATTATGTCCTGAAAGCTCTTATCCATTATTATTTCAGTTATTTTTTCTGCCTTATGACCTTTCTATTTTTTTTCACCACCTGCCTGTATTTTATACCTTTTCAAATTACTCTACCTTCCTTCAAACTTTTGTTCTCTTTATTCCATTCTTTTTTTTTTTCTCTTTGTACTCAGCTTAGGAAATTTCCATTGATCTGTCTTCACGCTCACTAGTTTTTTTTTCCTAGATTGAGTCCATTCCACTGTTGAGCCCATCAAAAACAGTCATTATAAATGTTATATTGCTTTTGATGTCTATATTTCTAATTCTCTTGTTTCAAAATGAAAAATCATTTTTGAACTTGTTTTAAGTATAATTTAAAAGAAATTGGACTTATTAATCATTCTCACCACAATACATTTAATTTAAAGTGTTTTAGAGGAAAAATACATTGTTAATATTTCAAAGTTAAAATTTCTGAATTGAGAACTTAAAAAATGACAAATATTGAAGACCCTCCCTAATAATTGTTTGACAGTTCTGAATGTAGCAAAATATGTAGAGAGGCAAGTATACCTAAACCCTATTTCTACATTAGTATGATGATTCCAGTGAGCAACATATGAGACTGAGATTTAAAAAAGAACTCATATAATGGAATTAGAGAATAAAATGAAATTTGATGATATTAGTATAATTTTATTAAACAAATTGAATTTCTGGTATTTATTCTAATGGATAATATTTCACCAGGAATTACTATTTTGATATTATTCTCTGAATTTGAGTAATGTTATATCTGTATTCATAGCATTTTGGGAAAGATTTGGTGAAATAATAGGGGTAGCAATCTATAGTATTATCTGATTTTTTTTTTGAGAACCTGAGATTTTTAAAGGGTTTCAAATAAAATCTTTGGATAGAATATTCCTCCTAAAACTCTCGGAAATAGTACAGATCACATATACTTAGAATTATCCTAATCACATCAGCAAATTCCCTTTGAACTATTGCCTATCAAAGATGAATGCTTTTCTTAAAAAAAATAAATAATACAGGTTACCTTAACATAGAATTTTTATGTCAATAGTTCTTTAATATATTTACAGAATGTCAAAATACTTTCAAAAGTAGCTGAAGCAGTATGAGACTTAATAACCCTCATTTTCTGTCTGTACTTTTAACGGTCATACTCTTTGAAACTTTTTGAGTATATTCACAGTTCTGTTCTCAGGAAAACAGAATCTGTTGAGTTGATGGAATGTCCAGAGGAACCAATTAAAGGTGGGATATAAATATTAACAGAGATGTTTCATAAATGATGGAATTATTTATTCCCTATTTTTTTCGTAATGCAAGATAGATTGCTTTCCCTCTAGAGCTAAAAGCTTTTTAAATTTTTATTTATTTATTAAAGTGTGGGCTTTTTTTTGAAAGTGAGGATAGAATAACTCAACATATAATCATCCTACTTGGAAGGAGGAGAAAATTAGTCCTTCATAAGGTTACATTTAATGTGCCCATATCATAGAATCACGCAGAGAAGTGTCACCAATGAAAATTTGAAAAGAGTTTTGCACTTGGGCAAAGCTCCAGTTCAGAAAATAACATTTCCTAGTTCTGAGGGTGGAATTATATTTTATAGAAATGTAAAAGAAACTATTCTACATAAATTTTATGTCTACTAGTAGGACTCCCATTTGAAACATCTTATAGTCATTGGTTATCAAACTAGGGGAGGGTACAACACATAGTATAAATATAAACTTATATATTTATATAGAAGTAAAAACATTTTTATACATAGATACTCTTAACTCCAAACAGTCTAAAAGATCTGCAAAAGTGAGACGATTAATACTAGAAAGGCGATAACAAAAATTCTTATTTCATAGAACTAAGTCAAAAATATATTTTATAAATAACATGAATGAAAACATAGCGATCATTTAAGAAAAACAGAGTATAAGTTCAATGATACTGCTGAAACTATAAGTTGATTTAAAAATTCTTTCTGGAATAAAATGTGGAAATATGAATTGAGACTGTTAAATATACTTTTACCATAAAACCTAGCAATCATGCACACTGGTATTTACCCAAAGGAACTGGAAACTTACGTCTAATCCAAACCATGCCCACCAATGCTAACAGCACCTTTATTACTAATTGCCCAAATTTGAAAACAACCAAAATGCTGCTCAGTAGACGAAGAGATAAACTGCTACACATCCAATATTCCAGAATGGAATATTGTTTAATCCTACAGATAAATGAACTACCGAGGCATGTAAAAGCATGGAGGGACCTTCGTTACATATGGCTAAGTGAAAGAGCCAATCTAAAAAAGCTACATTCTGTAGGATCCAAACTACTTGATGTTCTGGAAATGGTAAAACTGGATATAGTCAAAAGATCAGCGTTTGACAGAGGTTGAGGGTGATGCAGGGATAAAAAAGCAGAGCACAGAGAACTGTCAGGGCACTGAGATACTCTGTATGATATAATGAGGACACTATTGTTATATATTTATTCAAATCCATAAGTCACACAACACCACAAGAGAAGACTAAAGTGAACTGTGCGCTTTGGATGATGAAGCTATGTCAATGTAGGTTCACCACCTGCAGCCAATGTCCCATGCTAGGGAGTGATGTTTCTGATGGGGAAGCCTTTACATGTGTGGAAGACCGGGGTATGTATGATATCACTGTCTGATCCCGTCGTATTTGTTGTGATCCTAAAACTACTCTAAAAAAAGTAAACCTTAAAGAAAAACACAATAAAACCACAACTTCCATTACGAATTATTACTTGTGAGCATGGATATAGTAGTTCTGGCCAAAAAACAGTTTTATAATAAAATTAAATAGGATCTATGATAGAAAATATAAGAGTTGAAAACCAAGTGGAAAAATACAAGGACAAAATATAATTGTTGTATACAATGTGCTTGTGTTCTTAAAGGAAATCTTATTACAAATATGAATATTTCCAGTGTGCTTAAATATTTTTAGAAAAAAAAATACTGAAACTTATGCAAGTTCCTTAATGGTTATAAACAAGTAGCTGAAAATGAACTTAAGCCTGCTAATTACAGGCAAAACCCAAACCAAGCAATGATGATGCTCCCTTTATCAGATCACAAGGCAGTGCTCGAATATTTCCTTACATGCCAATTAATCACATCAAAACCACGTTTCCTTTTGTGAACACCTGGTTAAGAAAAAGCCACATCATTAACACGTGTCTTCCATGTGTTGCCAGGGAGGAAATAAGCCATCAACCTCCTAAAACAGAGCTCACCATTGGCTTTTCTTTTGTAAAGCAAGTGACTCACTTAGGTTGCTCAGGCATCCATTTCCAAGCAGCATCGCTTGAGTGTTTCTTTTTTTCCCCTTTTGCCCTTCCCACCCCCTACCCTCCCCCATTGTCCTGTATCCACTGGCTATGCCTACACATATGCACACAAGTCCTTCCGTTGATCTCCTATAGGCCCCTCCTCCCCCACCCCTGCCTTCCCGCTGTAGCACCACAGTCTGTTCATTGCTTCTTTGCCTCTGAGTCTGCTTCCCGCCCCCCTCCCCGATTCTTGTCTTTAAAAACATCTTGCCCCTGTGGGCTAGAAATAAACCCACCAGAGCAAAAGAAAAATGATTGAGTTCCAGTTTCAATGTCAAACAGTTCCTTATGTGTACATGTCATCAATGGTATCTGGATGGTGGACAAATGGTGGCAATGCTGGTCCAACCCTCTCTGGTTTGGTCCTAGGCATCCTGTAGGGATGCTCAGCTGTTAACTGCTAGACTATCTTGAATAAACAAACACATCACCAGCAGGACCAGAGGAAGAATCTGGAATCTTTACCTCACTGAGGCTCTTTTGTGTTGGAGATCTTAGTTGGATTTGGATAACCGACCCTTTGAGTTACTTGTGTTCCCGGCCTGTGCTTTAAAGCTCGTATGTTTGCAATTCACCCATAATGAGCCCAGAAAACCCTACCCCCCCATCCCCCTCAACCTCAATGAAAGCACACCCTCAGGCACTCTGACCTCTCTTTCTCTGAGATCTCCTTGTGTGCCCCTGGCGTACATTGCATGCTCCATTGTCTGTAAGTCATTGTTTTTTTCTGCAATGTTGCCTAATGGTTATGGCTGAAGGGCATTTGCAATCATAATAATAACCTTGAGGGTCAACATAGTAACATTGGTTTCGAAAGGGGAGGTGTCTCAGGGAAGAGCACTGGGTATAAAGTGGGTGAGTCCAAGTATTTACAGTCATAGCGGTGCTATTGTTAGACTTAGGCCGGCACAGAACAGGGCTGCCTCATGCTACAACTTTGCTAAAGCCAGTCAATCCCTAGACCAGCAATTCTCAACCTGTGGGTCACAACCCCTTTGGGGGTCGAACGACCCTTTCACAGGGGTCGCCTAAGACCATGGGAAAATGCAGATATTTACATCATGATGCATCACAGTAGCAAAATGTCATCGTTGGGGGTCACCACCCCATGAGGAACTGTATGCAAGGGTCGCGGCCTAAGGAAGGTTGAGGACCACTGCCCTAGACAATAGAAAATTTTCAGCTCCATTAAAGTCTATGGGACCACTGTCATGTTTTCCTTCATTGACCTAAAGGGTTACCACTATTTTGCCACCTTCATATTGCCCTTTTTGGTATTAATTTTATGCTGTTTGTTAAAAAAAAAAAAAGAGGCTTAAAAAAACAAAAGGCTCAGAAAGAACCCTTGACCCTCCCCCCTTCCCAGATATTATATTTTAGAGAATTTGTGAAAATACAGATTTTAAATATTCATGAAAAACTAAGGATATACACTAAAAATAAAATATGCAACGTATGTTAAAAAACAATAAAATCAAAAGGCAGTAGTGGAATTACATTATACAGACAATATAGGAGGAAAGAAAGGAACAAAGACATTAATATAACTGATAGATAAAATGCTAGAAACTTAGATTTTTTTTTAGAAACTGGGATATAAAATTTTTGTAACTTTCTTATGGTAATACAATTTTTTTTATAAAATTGTTCTTCCTTACCCACAGGTCTTGAGACTTTAATTATAGTAGTTAGAGAGACTATAGATGATTATAGGTATAAGGCATTGGGTTTAATTCTATGTTTTTGTGAAGTTTATAATATATTTGATATTCTCCTGAGACAAAAGAGACTCTCCAGTATTAATTCTTTTTCTGAGAGAAAATGTCCAATTCATAAAAGATTTGAAAAAAAATCTTTAGGCACAGCAGAGATCAAATAACTCTTTCAAGCTAAAGCTATCCATTTGGATGACTTACTGTGACAATTCCACTTAGCAAAGGTTGTGAAAGATCTATTATCATTCCAGTTAACAAACTGCTATGAAGAGTTATGTGCTTGAATAGATATGTATGTCCGTTATGGAATATTATATGATATCAGTGTTTTATTAAATGTCCTACTAGACAATACTAAGAAATCCATTTTTTTTACATACTATGTTTCTTCTGAGTTTTGGGCATAAAATATTGAAACATTTTTGTGCTCTGCAAGTTTTCACTCATTTATCCTAAATAATTACTTAGGTAATTCCTGAAATTTCCTGCACCTGACAATTATAAGGCTTTGTAGGTAAAGATAAAAGGGAATTAATAAACGGTTATCTCTACACAAGGAAGCAGAAATATGTCACATCTTATATTAACTATCAACTATTATGGTAACTATTAATTTAATCATAAGTATCCCATTTTAATTTTCAGTATTGATTAACACAAAATAAGTAATAAATAATTTCAGAAAATGTAAAAAGGAAAAGAGTTAAAATTTATCAGCTTGTAAATTCTTAGAAATGATAAAAATCAAAAATTAATAATAAAAAGTAGCTTAAAATAATTTCAAATTAAAATAAATATATTTCTTAACATTTAATTCAACACCTAAATGGACTTTTTAAATTTGACATTGGCAATTTCTGAAAAAACAAATGTATTTGTTTTTATATCAGAGAAATTAAGATTAAAAGTATGTTTTTATTTTATATAACATTCAATAGAGTAAATGATTAAAATTTTAGACTATTTTGAAATACATATTGAATGAAGAAGTGTTTAATGGGAAAACATAATTATGATAATTCTGTAAAAGAAACCCTAGAAACAAGGATTAAAAAACTTTTTTAACATCATTCACTGTGTGTAATTAAAAAAATGAAACATTCTTTAAAAATGTGTTCATTTTCTTAGCCAGGTAGCTCTGTTGTTAGGGAATTCTGTATGCCAAAAGGTTTTGGGTTCAATTCCTGATTAGGGCACATACCTAGGTTGCATGTTCTGTCCTAAGTCCAGGCACATACAAGAGAAAACTGATCCATGTTTCTCTCTCACATCAATGTCTCTCTCTCTTTTCCTTCCTCTCTCTCTCAAATCAATAAAAAAAACAAATACATTAACTCAGGTGAGGATTAAAAATACATATTTTTAAAATTGTGTTTGTTATAAAGTCTAAACCAAGAAAGATTAGTGATGTTATCTGTTTAGCATTTATTAAATAAAAATACATGCAAAGAGCTGTGTAAGGAATTGGAGAGCAGAAATGGGAATATTCTGAGAAACAAACTAAAATTATATAAAAGTATACTTTTGAATAATTAAACGTGGATATTATAAAATCTAGGTCAATAACTTATTTTTAGAAAAAAAAATAAATAAGTCAATGGTGGACATAATAAGGTATTTTTAAAAGTACTCAATACAGCTGGGCCAGTGTGATTCAGTGGTTGAATGTCAACCTGTGAACCAGGTAACAGTTCAATTCCCAGTCTGGGCATGTGCCCAGGTTGCAAGCTGGATCCCCAATAGTGAGTACACAGGAGGCAGTCAATCAATGATTCTCTCTCATCACTGATGTTTCTTTTTCTCTCTCCCTTTCCCCTTCCTCCCTGAAATCAATACAAATATATTTTAAAAAGACTCAATACAGAAAATGCTATAAAAAAGAAAAGTAGACCAAGATTTAATAGAATAAATAAAAAACCAACAAATGGTAGATTTTAATCCAGTTAAAGACAGAGATGGTTTAGTTGAAATATGACAACACAGATACGTTAAAATTTAAAATGTGATAAAAGCTATGAAAATCAAATAATAAAAATGCTGATATTATAAAAAGATGACTTCAGAAAATCAAATGTAACTAAGGAAAAGAATATTTTATAATAGTAAAGAAAAAATTTTAGAATAAAAATCTAGAATGCCTATGTGCTAATAAAAAGCTGGAAAATTAGGAAGCAACACTAAGAGAGAAATACTTAAATTCATAACTATAGTTGGGTACCTCAAAAATAGCTTCTTAGTGCTTGATAAAACAAGTAGACAGTATCAGTCACTGTATAGTTTACCTCAGCAACAATATAAACCAACATGCAAAGTTGAAATTTATAGACATTGCAATCTAATGTTGGAAAAAAAGTATATCCTTCTCAAATTCACATGAAGCAGTCACAAGACACACTACATTCTAGGTCATAAAGCAAATCTATATCAATTAAAAATAATTAAATGCATGCAAAATATTTTCTTGTACCGCTTTTGAATTATACCAGAAATCACAAGGAAATTATAAATTATTGTGAATTGCAAACAAAAAACAAATATCTAAAGATGTATGAGTTGTAGCTAATCCTGTGCTAAGAAGAAATTTGTCGCATTAAAATTTTAATTAAAAAGAAAGAATAAATCCATGAACTCAGACACCATCTTATTAAACTAGAAAAAAATAGTCCGCAGAAAGTATAAATCAGGAAATAATGGAGATAGCAGAAGTATCAATGAGAGTGAATACAAATATTCAATGGAAAACTTCTTTTTTTAAGTTTGCTCTTTACAAAGATCCATTAGTGTTAAACCTCCAATCATTTGGATAAATGAAATGAGACTAGTTATTTGGAATCTATTTCTTCCAGTTTATTGTTTCTCTTATTCTTTTAACAGTCTTTTTTGAAAATGAGATTTTTAATTGTGCCCTTAACACATAAAAACACAATATTTAATAATCACAAATCAGACAGATGGGCACATTTTTAAGTATCAGGGAAGAATTGTGCACAAAGGGGATAAAGGAAATTTGAATGATAAAATAATTCTATCTTTGTAAAACCCTGTCTGTAAGACTGGTCTCAGATTATTAAAGATAGAATTTGATATATCCATGTTGAACCAGGCCTCCGCATCTGCTCCTGTCAAATGTGGCTGGGTACAGAATAACATATTGATATTTTTTGGCTGTGAGACGGAAATGTTCTATAAAATATACCTCCCATTTACAAGATTCATGAGCTCATTACAATTCTTTCAGGGGAACAGAGTAAACAATCCAGTTAGAAACGGCCTATTTAAAAATAATTAGAATAACTGTGGTGATAATACAATTTCCCATAAAAAATTGTAATGATAAAAAGTTTAGACATTGTTTTTACCACAAATACACTATCTGTAAAATACATGAGGAGTAAATGTAGAAAAGTATTGCATTTGGTGTGTGTAAATCAACCCTTGCATGTCTCTGCAATCTTTCTAACTTGGGATATATTCATTATCTATAGCTGTGGAATAAGTTAGTAAGACCTTGTGCGGTTTAACACGACACATATTTATTAACTCCCAGTGTCTGTGGGGCTGGATCTGCATGGGAGTTAGCAGGGCTTTTGGCTCAGGATCTCACAAGGCTGCCATCAATATTCTGGCTGAGCCGAGACCGGTTTGGCTCAGTGGATAGATCGTTGGCTTGCGGACTGAAAGGTTCCAGGTTCGATTCCGGTCTGGGGCATGTACCTTGCTTGCGGGCACATCCCCACTGTGGGGCGTGCAGGAGGCGGCTGATCGATGTCTCTCTCTCATCGATGTTTCTGACTTTCTATCTCTCTCCCTTCCTCTCTGTAAAAAAATCAATAAAAAATATATTAAAATAAAAACAAAAAACATTCTGGCTGGGCTGCAAGACTCAACCAGGGAACGAATCCTCTCCCACACTCACTCAGATGGCGGTTAGCAGGCCTCTGATCCTTGCTGGCTCTTACTGGAGACATTAGCTCCTTCCCGGGTGAGCCTCTCTCCAGGAAACTATTCATGGCACGCCCAGCTGGCATGGCCCAGTGGTTGAGCATTGATCTATGAACCAGGAGTCACAGTTTGATTCTGGTCAGGGCACATGCTCGGGTTGCAGGCTCTATTCCCCAGTAGGAGGTGTGCAAGAGGCAGACTATCAGTGGTTCTCTTTCATCATTAATGTTGATAGCTCTCTCTTCCTCTGATATCAATAGTGTATGTGTATATATAATATATAATAAATATATAATATATAATAAATATATAATAAATATACAATAAATAATAAATAATAAATAATAAATATACAATATATAATATATAATATATAATGTATAATATATAATAAATAATATACAATATACAATATACAATATACAATATACAATATACAATATACAATATACAATATACAATATACAATATACAATATATAATATATAGTATATATACACACATATATATAATATACTATTATATATAATAGTGTATGTGTATATCAATATATCAATAGTGTATGTGTATATATATATATATTATATTTATAATTGTATATTATATATACATACACACACACACACACACACACACACACACACACACACACGGTGGTACCTCGAGATACGAATTTAATTCGTTCCGTAACCTTGATGCGTGGGAAACTATGAGACGCTGGAGTCGAGGTAAACTGGTGGGTCGTGTGCAGCCGGCCGATCAGCACGATGACTCCTATCTCAAATGTCGCTCGTATTTCAAAGCAAAAATCGCTCTCTCGACAGCTCATGTCTCAAAAATCTCGTATGTTAGGGCACTGTATATACATACACATACACACACACACACACACACACACACACACTATTCATGGCATGATAACTTCCTCTGCCCAGAGCCAAGGTTGAGACAGTGAGTGAGACAGAGACAGACAGAGAGAGACAGAGACAGAGATAGAGGTGAGGTCGCCTACATCTTGTAACCTCGCCTCAGAAACTGCATCTTCCACTGGCGCTGCACTCTGTTCGTTAGAAGACACAAAGTCCAACTCACGGGCAGGCAAGGAGCGGATGGTACTGAAGAGGCAGTGAGTCGTCGGTGGCCGTTTTAGAAGCTGCTTACCATGAGATAGTATTTGCTTTCAGAAATACGTAATCGGCAAAGATAAATCCCCAAAGTAAAACATACGTCATCAGCCTAATGGTGATCCAAGAAAGACATCAGAAATATATAAAGACATAAGAATGTCATCAGTAATAAAAAATGAAGACACGCCTTGCATCTGTCTGAAAGAATATTTGCTTCAAAATCAAGTCCAGGGAAGAGATGACTTTTCCAATTTTCTGGGCAATGTTGAACCAGACAGTGCCTGGCTATTTATTTAGGATTTTTGCTGGCAGGCAGAGGATGAAGACAATGTGTAATATGTCAAAGTGAAAAAATAGGAAATATTATATCATATGGTATTATTGAGCACTAATGACTACTCTTTTTTTTAAAAAAAAATATTTTATTAATTTTTTACAGAGAGGAAAGGAGAGGGACAGAGAGCTAAAAACATCAATGAGAAACATCAATTGAGCTGCCTCCTGCACACTCCCTACTGGGGATGTGCCCGCAACCAAGGTACATGCCCTTAACTGGAATCGAACCGGGGACTCTTCGGCCTGCAGGCCGACACTCTATCCACTAAGCCAAACTGGTCAGGGCTCTAATGACTACTCTTACCGATTATGACTATTTAGACTACTACACTATTCTTCCTATGGCTGCTGCTGCTACTATTGCTATTCACAATGAAAATAATAACCAAAATAGGTGAGTACTTCCCATGTGTGAATTTCTGTCCCAAATGCTGAACAGAGATTACATTTTATTTCACACGCATACATTTCTATAAGGAAGTCACTGTTGTATCAATATCATAGGAAAGAAACTGGCCAAGAGAGAAGATTTGGCACATGCCCAGGAAGGGCGTCTGGCACTCTCGTTCCAAGTCTCTCCTTGAAACGTTGCTCTGTGGGGCTCCAATGTGTCCTTGGCACCCACACTATTTCTGGGGGTCCTTCTATGTGGGCTGATCACGATGATTTATGCTCCTTACAGAAGAGCTTCTGTTTCTTTTAGATTGTGGTATTGAGAGGCATTAGAAGTAAGATTAGGTAGACAGGGCAGGGGATGAAAGGAAGGAGGAAATATGGAAGCGACCGATGGAGCCAGCTAAACGTGTTACAGGATTGCTCAACCTGTTAGAGGATTCCAGGGAGGACAACTAGAGAAACCGAGACAGGAAAGCTAAAAAAGGCCGAACAGTGTGGGCCATTGACAGAAAGCTTGTAACTAACTAACAAGCCATTATCATCCCCAGCCAAGGACACAGAGCAAATGGTTAAAAACCTCAAGGTGGGAAGAAAGAAAGAAAGAAAGAAAGAAAGAAAGAAAGAAAGAAAGAAAGAAAGAAAGGAAGGAAGGAAGGAAGGAAGGAAGGAAGGAAGGAAGGAAGGAAGGAAGGAAGGAAGGAAGGAAGGAAGGAAGGAAGGAAGAGAAAGGAAGGAAGGAAGGAAGAAAGGAAGGAAGGAAGGAAGGAAGGAAGGAAGGAAGGAAGGAAGGAAGGAAGGAAGGAAGGAAGAAAGAAAGAAACAAAGAAAGAAACAAAGAAGGAAAGAAAAAGAAAGGGCTATTTTACTCCCTAAACAGAGAAGCCATCCGTCTCAAGGCTTGGCAAGATAAAGGTGCCAGGAGTTTTCATGAATTCTGGGAAGGCCGCAACACACTTTTTTGAAAAAGGGACCTTGAGAATGAATCTGTACTAAAAGAGTCAGCGGAGGAATTTGGAAGCCTGTAGACAGGAGGGTATATAACGCCTCGGGCCCCCACTCCGCCTGCTCTTCAGCTTAGCTGAGAGCCCCCCTGTGCTTCATAAGCCAGATGCACAGGTTTGCCTGCTTTACTTTTTCAAGAAAGGTGCATGCTTTCATTGCTTTAATAAATTGGCTTTTCACAACGCAGTCAAGGTCCCTCCTATCAATAAATTCATTGACATGAGAAGACAAGGATTGAGGAGGAGGACAGCCCTCTCCCATTGGCTGAGGGGTCTCTCCTGTCCAATAACACTTCTCTGGTGTCTGTGAGAGGGGCCTATAGCAGTATGTCCACTTGTGAGATTCTAGAGTTATTATTCTTTTTAAAAATCATAATCTATTGTAGGATTAATCATGTGTACATCTTATAAATATCCGTGTATACTGTATGTTTATTTGTTTATCATCTTTTACAAGTAAGTCATTTTTTGAGATTTGTTTTTTTCCCTTTTACTTTCTCAGAGGTCATGGTTCGGCCTTGCTTTGTATGAGAGGATATGCTTGAAAGGGGGAAATTGGTTCTCTGTCTGCCCTCCACAGAGAATGGCGATTCCTTCAGACTATAAGACAAGAAAAATTGTACAGTTTGCCTCCCATAGTCTCCATTTATCAGGCCACCTCAGACAGATCTCTACCTCAACTGCCAATAAAAGAAAAGGGAAAAAAAATGTACTTTTTCAAAGTAATTTTTCAAATTTCTCCTTAAATTAAACCGAGACATTTTTTATTCCTCTTCCATCTGTTACATGATTTCGTTAGTCCTCAATTTGTTTTTATTTAATTCTCTCTCTTTATAGTTATCATCCCAGGACACTAAATACAAAATGAGAATACGCTATAAAATAAATTGTTATAAGTGGCAAAAAATGCAATCAGAATTTAGTGATTAAGGTAGAAAATTTTATAAAACACTAGAGGCCCGGTGCACAAAATTTGTGCATGAGGGGAGGGTCCCTCAGCCCAGGCGGCACTCTCTCACAATCTGGAATCCCTTGAGGGAAGTCTGACTGCCGGGTTAGGCCCAATTCCTATAGTCAGACATCTGACAGTCAGATACTCCTCTTGCAACTCAGGACTGCTCGCCCCTAACCACTTGCTTACCTGCCTGCTAACCCATAACTGCTCACCTGCCTGCCTGCTTGCTCCTTACCACTCAGCTCGCTGTTCCTTAGCACAGCTCTGTGGATGCGGGAGAGGCTCCCACCACAGCCACTGCACTTACTAGCCGTGAGGCCCGCTTCTGGCTGAGAAGCACTCATGCTTTGAGAGTGCACTGACCACCAGGGGCAGCTCCTGCAATGAGCATCTGCCCCCATTGGTCAGTGTACATCACAGTGACCAGTTACTCAGTTCTGGTCACAGTGACCAGTTACTCAGCCCAACCTGCCCCCTCTCACATACTGGGAGCCCTCAGGGGATGTCCTAAGGGAGTGGGCCTAAGCCACAGTCTGGCCACCCTTTGTGGGAGGCGATGGGGCTGATCAAGGGAAGGCACCAGCCCCATCACCCCGCTGCTGCAGCCACTGCCAGTCACCACAGCACCAACGTGGTTTCATCAACACGGACTCCAGTCCCTTCACCATGAAAAATGACCACTTTCTTTAGGCATTTTCAAGATGTGTCTTTCATAGGATATGACCTACCTTCCTTTCTTTCTTTCTTTCTTTCTTTCTTTCTTTCTTTCTTTCTTTCTTTCTTTCTTTCTTTCTTTCTTTCTTTCTTCTTTTTCTTTCTTTCTTTCATCTTCACCTGAGGATATGTTTCCGTTGACTCTTAGAGAATGCGGAAGAAAAAGGGAAAGACAGAGAGAAACATCAAAGTGAGAGGAACACTTTGCTTGGTTGCCTCCTGCATGAGCCCTGACCTGGGCCCCTGCCAGGGAAGAGCCTGCAACCTAGGTACATGCCCTTGAACAGAATTGAACCCACACCCTGCGGTCAGCAGCCCAAGGCATTATCGCCTGAGCCAAACCTGCCAGGGCAGGATATGACGTTTCTTAGCCCTCCAGCAGGAGATGTTTGTTTTTTTCTCCAGAAGTGTGGTGGATTCTTATTACCCATGTTACTAAGAATATTAGCAGTGGCATAGAGGAAGCTTAGCCAAGGAGCAGTCAGAAAAGGTGTTTCCTCTATAGTTCACACCAATTGCCAATAGCCTCATATCACCGCCTCTACCCTGCTCATATCTGCCCAGGCCAAAAGCCTCTGGCTAACGCTTTTGGCCTGGGCAGGGGACCCCCAGCTCCCTCTGATCACCAGCTGTAGCCCTGTCCCCTCAGCTCTGATTGCAGGCTTGGCCCTGCCCAGGAGCCCCCTGGCTCAGGCCCTTCCCAGGCTACTCAGGGCCCATGTGGGGCCTAGCTCAGAGTGACCTGGGTGCCAGGATGTTCCCAGGACCCCGGTGCTGGGTGTCTATGTATCCAAATTAACTGCCATCTTTGATGGGTTAATTTGCATACTCACTCTGATTGGCTATGGGTGTAGCAGAAGAACGGTCAAATCACATGTTTGTCTATTATTAGTTAAGATTTTATATATATGGACAATTTTCATAAAACATTTAATAATTGGGTCACACCCATAAATATTAAATATAAGGCATGTAATATCTGAGAGATTGAGTTAAACTGTTGAAGAGATGAAATTATGTGTGCATGTTGTTTTAATTGATTTGTATATTTTAAGTAACAGAAAAATATAAAGACAACATAAAAATTGTTACAGATCTATCAAAATAATCCTATTAGCTTAACAAGAAAGCAATAGATGCATATTTAAAGCAGATTAATGATTCTCTCTTATCATTGATGTTTCTATTTCTCTCTCCCTTCCTTTCTGAAATCAATAAAACTATTAAAAAAAATAGATGCATATTGAAGGCCATCCCCAAAAAGGAACTCAGAAATTTCTTTTATTTCCTCCCATAATAAAATTTCCAAGTTGCTTTTTCCTTATTTTTCTATGTAATTTTCCATTAACAGTATTTCTGTGAACGTACATCATTGAAGCACACATGTTGTCTCTGGGTATTTTTACTTAGTCAAATAAGATAAATTAGACCCAAAACTAGGTCTAGGTCATATTTAAATCTACATATTCTTATACCTACATGTTATTTTAGTATTAAGAAGAATAAATATATCTTGTACATCATTTGCAAATTTTAGTAAATATTTTATACCTAAGAGATTATTTATGTTACTAACATACTTATGCTTTCATTATTTTAAGGCTGCATAATATTTCATTATTTTATTGTATCTACTAGAGGCCTGGTGCATGGACATCCCCAGTGGGGTCCCTCAGCTCAGCCTGCACCCCCTTTCAATCTGTGATTCCTCAGGGGATGTCTGACTGTCGGTTTAGGCCCAATTCCTGCAGTTGAATATCCAACAGTTGGACATACCTCTCACAATCCAGGACTGCTGGCTCCCAACTGTTCACCTGATTGCTCCTAACCACTTCTGCCAGCCTGATCACCCCCTAACCACTCCCCTGCCAGCCTGATCATGTCTAACTGCTCCCTGGTGGCTCCCCTTCAAAAACATAGATGCATATTGAAGGAACCCCCCTCCAACTGCCCTCTCTTACAGTCCTGGTTCCTCCCAACTGCCCTCTCCTGCTAGTCATCTTGTGGTGGCGATCTTGTGTCCTCATGGGGGCAGCCATCTTTGACCACATGGGGGCAGCCTTTTTGTGTGTTGGAGTGATGGTCAATTTGTATATTACCACTTTATTATATAGGATAGTTTCATTATTTTATTGTATCTACTACAGGCCTGGTGCATGGGTTCATGAACCAGTGGGGTCCTTCAGCCTGGCCTGTATCCTCTCATAACCTGGGATCTCTTGGGGGATGTCAGGCTGCCAGTTCCAGCCCGATCCCCACAGGCCAGGCCAAGGACCTTGTGCACTAGGCCTCTTCCTGCCCTCCCCCCTTCCCTCTGATGTTTCCATGCTAGTGCATTGGGTATCTGCCCCCTGGTGGTCAGTGCGTGTCATAGCTACAAGTCTAATGATCAAACAATCGAACAGTCACTTAAGCTTTTATATATATAGATATTCAACTATTTCTTTATTTCTCTGCTAGGAAGTGTATAGAGTGCTTATGTTCCTGTCATAGTCATGGTGCTGTGAACTTTCATGTTTTTTTTAAATATATTTTATTGATTTTTTACAGAGTGGAAGGGAGAGGGATAGAGAGCTAGAAACATCGATGAGAGAGAGACATCCATCAGCCGCCTCCTGCACGCCCCACACTGGAGATGTGCCCGCAAGCAAGGTACATGCCCCCAATCGGAACTGAACCTGGGACCTTTCAGTCCACAGGCCGACGTTCTATCCACTGAGCCAAACCAGTCTCAACTCATGTTTTTTTTAAGGCAGTGTATATAAGTGAATGTTAAATTTCTACAACTGAATTGGTTTGTAAAAGGCCATGACGTAATTAATGTTTATATTTTTTTAATTATAAAAAATTCAGATTACTTGATTACCCATGCAGTTATATATTGTTGGGGCTTTCCATATTCTGCTTTAAAAGATCTTGTATGGAAATGAAAAAAAAATAGGAAGTGACTTTAGAGAAATTGCAAGTTAATATGTCTTACTTTATTCTTCAATGGAAATAAAAATGAAAGGTACAATAAATGGGTCAATGACCTAAAGTTAAAATGCAATTTCCTTTGGGAGGAGTTAATGATAAATGTAGCACTGAGTGATGTCTTTATACTGCTGTAGCTTGACTAGGAACATAAAACCTCAGGGTAGCACTCAGAATAACATCCATTATGCTCTCCAATATTGTATCATGCAAAGACTCATGCATTTTTTTCATAATAGCTTGACCTAAAAACATTTGTAACAGCTTGAAAATCATATTCCAATGTGCCAGTTAATATTCCAATGGAATAAAACAAAAAAAGCTGATAACATTTCAAGGACCACTTAAATAAATGTTTTCATTAATATTTTGCTATAAACATTCCATTGTGGAACATTTCATTTGTTTCTAGATGTGTCTTATTTAGAATAAGAAAACTATAATCAGCCTTTTTAAAATCATCTTTCTCTTAGGAAAATGAACACAAAAGCAAAACAACGAAATTATCTAAAATATGCATCTATTTTATTGAATGAAAAACTTATTTCCAAAGCATTTATATATATATTTTTTACATTCCTATCAGCAGTGCCTAAGACTCCTTGACAACTACCTTTTTATTAATATTTGGTGTGTCAGTTTTTCTTGTTCGTTTTGCCATCCTAGGTATTGTATCCTTTGTGTTTTATTTGTCTTTTAGTCTTTTTTTTTTAACTGTTTAACCTATTCTACTTTCATTTTATTTTTATACTAGAGATCCAGTGCATGAAAATTCACACACTGGAGCAGGGGGTCCCTCAGCCTGGCCTGCCCCCTCTCACAGCCCAGGAGCCCTCAGGGGCAGGAGATAACCCAGCAATCAGGGGAAGGTGATGCTCCATCACACCTCTGCTGCTGCCACTGCTGGCAGTACAAGCCTCAGCTGGCCTTAGTTACCAGAGCCTTGGGCAAACCTAAGTGGCAGGGCAGCCAGCATACTAGGCTTGCCTGCACCTCTGGCTGGCCCTGAGTAGCTGGGCAGCTTTCATCTGGGGGTTCCCTGTCATCTGGGGCATACCTGTGCCTCAAGTGTCAGCTCACAGCCACCATCCAAAGCTTGCCTGTGCCTTGGGCCGGCTCTGGGCAGCTGAGGGGCTGAGGGGACTGGGTGACACTGGAGGCAGGTGAGTGGAATGGCCAGGACTATGGGCCTAGCCTTGCTGCAACCCTGCCATCCTGGCAGTGTTGAGGGGATTGGTCACCGCCCTCTTGTGGCTGTGGGTGTCACCATCTTTGTGGGTGTGGCTGTCAATTAGCATATTCCCTCCTCATGGACTGTGGGTGCTGCCATCTTTGTGACAGTGTGAGGGTCAATTAGCATGTTTCCTCCTTATTAAATAGGATACATTTAACAATCAGCTTTTCTATTTTTATTTTTAAAAGGCTTAACTGGAACTTTTATTAGAATCCTGTTTAATCCTTAGATAAATGTGAGAGAAACTGACATAATAACATTAGGTCTTCAATTCTTGAATATGACATGGCTCTGTCATCTTTAGTTTAAGTTTATTCTGAATTTATACTTATAATTTTATATTGTTATATACATTTTTAAAATGCATTTCTAAGTATTTAATTTTTAAAAAATATATTTTATTGATTTTTCACAGAGAGGAAAGGAGAAGGATAGAGAGTTAGAAACATTGATGAGAGAGAGACATCAATCAGCCACCTCCTGCTCGCCCCTACTGGTGATGTGCCCGCAACCAAGATACATACTCTTGACTGGAATCGAACCTGGGACCTTTCAGTCTGCAGGCCGATGCTCTATACACTGAGCCAAACTGGTTTCGGCTCTAAGTATTTAATTTTTGTTTGCTGATGGCATATGGAAATAAAGTACAATAACATATATAAATAATTACATATATATAGAGAGAGATGTGTATATTATATAGATAATATACATGCATTTGTGTGTATACTCGAGAGAAAGAAATGGATCATGTTTAATTCATAATTGTGTGCTATTATGGAGCACTAAGAGAAGATAGTTCAAAGGTGAACTTAAAATGCCATTTACTAAAGTTGTAAATTCATAGATCACAAAATGTTCTTGCCAAGTCTTTCAATATTCTTTTTAATAAATCTTATCATTTAATCTTGGAGAGAAACATTCAGACAGCCCAGATGCTGGTCCTGAGATGCACCCTTTCATTTTCTTCTCAAGTGCAAGCTTGTAAAATGAATAGCATGCATTCTTTGGCGATCCTTCAAAAGTAAAATGGCATATGCTATGTTTTAGGAGTTGTTCAATCAATACACGTGCAATATTTATCTGAAAAATATTAATAGTGTATAGTTGCTCTTTGGTTCATTCCCACTTGTAGTAACACCATATTTAGGAGGTAAATTGGTTTATATTTTTTTCATTTTTCCTCTTACCTAACTTGATGCTTGCTGAATTATAATTTTTATTTCTTTTTTGTAAGAACATCTTGATGACTCTAAGTAATTATAGCTCATTGCTTATATACATTTTGAGGATGCCACCATTTCTGTCTCCTTACAAGCTAAACACGAGCAGTTGCTCTTTGTGTAATGATGTATTCTGTTTGCTGCATAAACCAACATTCCTCTCCTGTAGGCATAGTTATTGAAACTTCTACCAGGAAAGCATTCTGAATCTCCATGTAAACCAACAAGGAAAATATTATCTTATTTTATTTTATTATTTTATTTTGTTTATTTATTTTTTTTAATATATTTTATTGATTTTTTACAGAGATGAAGAGAGAGGGATAGAGAGTTAGAAACATTGATGAGAAAGAGAGACATCGATCAGCTGCCTCTTGCACGCCCCCTACTGGGGATGTGTCCACAACCAAGGTACATGCCCTTGACCGGAACCGAACCTGGGACCTTTCAGTCTGCAGATTGATACTCTATCCACTGAGCCAAACCAGTTTTGGCAGGAAATATTATCTTATTTTAGACTATTATCATTTGATTTGTTTCTCATTGTAATATACAGTGTTATTTCAAATTTCAATGTTTTTATTCTTTGTTATAGATAATATATTTGGAAATTATGAGACAATAGGGAAGAATAAGATGTAATACCTATACTCATTAAGAACATGCCCTTAAAAGTTAGGTTGGCTTTGGATTTATTTGCACATCTTTCTAGTTATGAAATTTAGACAACATTTGAATCTCTTAATGTTTCAATATCCATAGAGTTGAGATAAGAAAAGTGCCAAGTTTATTACTTTGAGGATTATTAGAAGCAATAAATGTAAAATGTTTAGCCTATTGCTTACCAATAAATATTGCTTGCTATTTTTATTATTAGCTATTATTCAAAGGGTCTATATCAGTGCTCCTGGACAGATTTAATTTTACTTCAGAAACTAAATGTCTTAGAGATTTACCAGTTACTCTTAATCTTGTATGTCAGCAATTTGGAATGGGTTGAGATGGGCAAATCTCCTGCAAA
>PVJN01005020.1:0-85296 GCA_004026805.1 Lasiurus borealis | reverse complement strand
TCATTATATTGTCTATGAAATTAGAGGTGGAATACAAATGACTTCTAGCAAGACTTCTGGCCCTAAGACAGCTCTCATAGACCGCTGACTTCTATTTAGAAAGTGTTTCAGAGCTCAAGTCAATAAGTGCAGCCAAATTACCTTGCGAGTTCGTCTGGTCAAGTATTTCTAATGATAGGATAAGGGCAGTCGTTGGAAGGAGTCTTTCCCAGGTAAAGTAGTTGGGTATTTCCACCCCAACAGGAAGCCTGGGCAGGTGTGGGGAGAAAGCCGGGTTCCAAAAAAGATGTGAAGTTAACTTGATTTCCTGGTTGTATGTGGACCGAAGGTGAACTCCTTGATCTAAAACGAAAAAAATTGTTATTACCGAAGGCTGTTCAGATAAAAATAAATTTTAAAAGGCCACCTCGCGCCATTCTTCTTGCTGAAAATGGGAAAGTTAAAGGGCTCACAATTTCTTCGCCATGTAATCTTATCTCCGTGCGGTCAGTGTCTTAATAGTGTATTGATTGGCTCGCACTCCCGCTGTCTTTAAAGAACCATTATGACTCTGTTGGGCCAAACATGAAAAACTACTTTTAAAGACCTTTTTAAAGAGTTTTTTTGATTTTTCAAAAGCTTCTTGGGGGCTCATTGAGCTTCTCTGGCAGCTGGAATTAACTCTACAATGCACGTTCTCTGTATCTGACGCACCGAATTCATCTGAGGCCAAGAGCTATCAATGATTCACAGGAGGGAGAAGATAAGAGAATCCTGGAGATAAATTAATGCCGTAATTATTTACACGGGCACCGGTATTTTCAGGCCCTTTCCGAGTGTTGCATTGCATTGGAAAGGCGGGATAATTATCAAGAGCCATCTTAAATATGGGAAGTTGACTCCAGTACTAGGGGAGAGAAAGTGAAGAGAGAAGATGGGTGGGAAAAATTAAAACGGTTAGTTCGTAAAATAGCATTCAACTGTTTCTCAGTGATCAAAATGCCTGGCGAGTTGAAATAAGACAAAAAAAATCTTCATTTTTAGTGCCACTGGATTTATTCAATGTCTCTCTCTTCTTCAGTTATTAGGGAAAAGCATCGGAATAATTTTTATTGAACGTTTAGAAAATTGAAAATGATTACACACTAAAATCCTATCACTTTGGGTGATGATGGTAGTGTGGGTGGGTCCCTTTTCTTCTTTTTAGAATCTCTGTATTTTGCCATTTTTCTGTTAATCATATCTTTATATATAAAAGGCTAATATGCTAAGAATCTGACCATCCAACCAGTTGCTATGATGTTCACTGACAACCAGGGGGCAGACACTCAACACAGGAGCTCTCATTTTATTTACTGGCCATTTACAGAGAAATAGCACTGTGGGCCTGGTGCAAAACAAAGCAACACTCAGCTTCCTCCAAGTGGGACACAGGTCCTGCCACCACCTTGGAGTGACAGCCCACCAAATTGCAGCCTATGTTGCTGAGACCCCATGGTGCAAAATGTGGCCCACAGCCCCGCCCAGCCCAGCCCAGAAAGGGTCGCTGTGGCTACTGGGTAATGACGTGACACAGCAACACCAGCTTTCTCTCCCTAGCAACTAGCCTCCTTAGAGTTTCTTTATCCCTGGAACATGACTTGCTCTCTAGCCAGATTCAAACATTTCACAGTTTAACGAAATGTCTGTTTAGCGTTTTCCCATGCCTCATCTCATTTCATCTTCACAGAAGTCCTAAAGTAGGTAGATAGGAGACTCGGTAGAATCCTATTTTTCTTTTCATTAGCCAAAAAATGGAGATTTAGAAAGTTTAGAAACTTGACTCAACTGAAAAGAGGTAAGAAATGGTGGACCTTGAAAATGACTTTAGGATTTTCTCACTGCGCAGAATATAGTCAAACACTGCTGCTATCAAATATTTTACCCTTCATTCTCCTTGCATGATCTGTAATAATAATCTGCTTCGTGTTGATATTTACTGCTGTGTTGCTGACAATTACCTGAAAGAGAAGTTGGGGTGCTCCACTGGGCTGGAAAAAGTTTAACTAAATCAGAAAGCAGGTCTCATTAAGCAATTTTACTCCCTATATATGAAAAGCTAAGTCAACTTGTGTGTACACGATACATATAAAACTCTCGCTGGCACCAATCACACCTATGTGTTTCCGTCACGTCATTGTCCATCGTGAATTTGGTTGGCACTTCTCTATTATAGAGGAAGGGAACATAGCAATATTAAAATATGTCTTCTAATTTATTTCCCTTCAGTGTGCACAAATTTGTGCACTGGGCCACTAGTATATGTGTGTGTGTGTGTGTGTGTGTATTTGAAACTGGCTTCCTGCTCACTGAGTTTTGTAGAAAATTACTTGAACCTCCTTAGCCTCATTTTAACCACCAATGAAGATAATGATAGTATCTACCTCAAAGGGTTGTGGTAAATATTAGATCCAACCACATGAAATAGCTACGAAAATGGGAATTTGAAATGGTGAAACATAATTGTAAACACTAAGCATTGTGCCTGACTAAACACAGGTTAAGATTATATTAGCTATAAACAAAGGTTAAGGAACTACAGAGAAAACACATTTACACATTTGAAAATAAAAAGACATAATATGCCATTTTTTAGCTGAAACTGGTTTGGCTCAGTGGATAGAGGGTCAGCCTGTGGACTGAAGGGTTCCAGGTTTGATTCCGGTCAAGGACATGTACCTTGGTTGTGGGCACATCCCCTGTGGGGGCATGGAGGAGGCAGCTGATCCATGTTTCTCTCTCATCAGTGTTTCTAACTCTCTATCCCTCTCCCTTCCTCTCTGTTAAAAAAATAAATAAAATATATTTTTTTAAAAAAAAGAAGAAAGAAATGTTCCTGATAATTCTCCACAGGACCATGAGCTCCACTGATAGAAAGTTTCTTAAAAAAAAAAAAAAATAAAAATGAAGGCAGGTTGCTGAGGGGTGGACTTCAGGGCTGCTGTTGACCCGTTCTTGGTCAGCTGAGCGGCCTGGACCAGGAAGGGGCTGGGCCAGGCCAAGGTTCCGGGGTTCCCTTTAGCCCGCCCACTTGAGGTTCTGGCCCTTGTGGTCCCGCAGGGAAAGGGAGGTGTGGAGAGGTAAGAAGCTCTGCAGCTGCCAGGCTGGGGGCCCCATCAGCTGAGCCTGGGGTTCCCGGTCTGGTCCTTGGCCTGAGTGGTCCGTGAGAAATTTTGCTACTGTCATAACCCCGCTGGCCTCAGAAGCGGAGAGTAGTTTTCTCCACTCGGCAATTCTCTTGAGTAATGAGCCCTTTTGTCTGCGGCATGGCTGTCTAAGAGACGGAAGTCTGAACTCTTTTCTTTTGCAGAGATTTGAGGGAAAATAATGTTGTTGATGTTTTATTAGCTTTGGAATGATCTAGTCATATTTAGATAGTGCTGCATTGGAATGTTGTTGTTTAGGAATATATAACTTATGTTTACAGTAATTCTGAACAGACTAAATACATGATCAAGTAAAAGTTTATTTCTAAAAGACAATCAAATTACTACCCATAGTCATATTTAATTTACTATTATTAAAATATAACCTAAAATAAATCCTTTTTCAATATGTAAGTCTGGAAGCTCTCACTTTAGATTTGAAGGAAAATCATTCACATATGAAAATAAAATTGAGAAAATTTGCAATATACAGATTCTTCTTTCCACATATTTGCTTTGCAAACTAAATACTAGGAGGCTAATTTATTTGGATATTTGAGGATAGAATATTATCATACCCCTTTCTCCCTCCCATTCCCTTTAAATCTAGACAAATATATGAGTGCTTTTTTAATTATGAATCTGACACAGATGCTTTATGGATTTAAAAAGTTGATTTTCAGTTCCTTAAACATCCTAATAGGTTATCTTAGCAATAACTTGCTATTCCAGTTTACTCTTTAGACTGAGCATGCGTTGTAGGAAGAGAGGATGTGTTTCGGGTACCTAAGAAGGATTGTTTCTGTTCTCCATTAGGGAACATGCGGTTTGGCTTCCTAAGAAAACATGAGAGAAGGAGGAGAATATTTTAAGAATATTAAATTTTTCTAAGTATAATTGTGTTTTTCCACTAATATAATATATGTATTTTAAATTTTTTAAATGAAATCTAAATTTGTATATATATATATATTCTATTTTCTTTATTGGGTTACATTTTGACTTCACTAATGCTTTCTCTTTATATCTGAATACATAATATTAAAATTAATGCTAACACTTTAGCTTAAGTGTCCATGCTATTCTTAAGGAAAACATCTGGAACAGTCGCTTTGAAGGGACTACTTTCCTAAAAAAAAAAAAAAAAAAAAATGTTTTAAATCATGAAACAAGAAATCATCTTCCAAATTCTTTCACGTAAATTCTCATTTCTTAAAGGAGGACCCACCGGTGAGGGCGACCAGTTTGAACTGGCAATTTTGTTGATCCGCTTGACTTGTCATTCGAATGCTCAGTAGTTAAAATTTGAAATTTGTGCTATTGAACTTGCTAGCTGGTCCTGAGGACTTTTTGGAATACAAGCTAGAATGTTCCTTCTGAGCTCTGCCTGTTCCACTTCCTTTCTCCGCTCCCAGTTTACTTCCGTGGCTTCTGGGTCTCTTCTTCGTCCTGATTCCCCTCCACACGGTGCTCCACTGTTTAGGCAGCCAGGTGTGCCCCAGCATGGGTGGGAGACACAGGGGCGCACACGCATGTAACACACTGATGCCTCTGATTGGTCCAGTCTGCTGTCAGCCCGGTGAAAGGAGGTAGCTTCCATTGCGCGTTGTCGTTTTTTCCCTAATTAAACCCACGATGATGATAATAATAGACCTTGGGACCGAAGAGCAATTAAAACCATCCCTGTCTGTGCGCCAAATGAATAATTTCCGGGCGGCCTCCTTCGCGCGAGTCAACATCTGTGTCTGCTTGTTGGGTTTCCTATTATCAGGGCTCAGGAATCTCTTGGGTCTGTTCCTGCTGTTCCTTCTGTCACCCGTGGTGGCATTTCTCTGGGTAAGTTTGGGTCTGGGCAGGATGGAGGAGGTGGTGCCTGAGGCCACCGCGCCCCGGTCTGGACACAAGAATGTCCACGCGGGGTAGGATCTTGGGCTTCAGGCAGTGCAGCCCGTGAAACCGGTGCCAGGGAGGCCATGTGACTCACCCAGGGCCATGCCATGAGTAACTCCCCAAGGAGCAGGACGGGGACATTGAAAAACAGGCACACTGGATCAATTAGGAGGCGCCAGAGCTGAAGGAAACTATGAATGGGCCAGTGCTCGCAGCAGCTGCGAGGACTAGCCGGCGCCCACCGGTGCAGGTCTGCCCTGTTTGTGTGCCTTTATTTTGATGGCACAGCAGCCGCTACTCCTTCCGGGATGACCCCTGCCCACGTACACCCTCACCTCTCGGGAGAAATCTCTCATGGTTCCACCACACAGGCCTTGATTTCCATGATCCCAGTTCCAGTGGACAGTGTCCGGATCAGAGCTTCATCGCTGTCCCCTCGTCCCCTGTGCCAGCCCTGGGCTATTTCTGTGAAACACGGGGAGGGGAGAGCGAGATAGAGTCCAGTTCTGGTGGTGGGCATGGTGCCCTGGGTTAACCCATCTGGTGGGCACAGCCTTGGAAGTAGGCATGGCACCCCATCAAACAGGGAAAGAGCCGAGGCTGAGTCCGTCCCTTGCCCTTCACCGTTGAGCTTTCTTTGTGTTGTCAGTTAACTTAAAAACGTGAATCTCCGTCACCCCCTCCTGCTTTTTGGATAAGGCATTTCCTTGGTAGTGACTCCGTTTCTCTTCCTCCCATCAACACGAGACCCTCCTGACAGGCGGACAACTGTTCTTGCTTACCCCTTTCCTCTCTGCCCTGTCTTTCCCTCGCGGTGGGGGGCACTATGGACAGAAAAGGGGCCACGTACAAACCTGACAGGCTCTGGGGAGGCCTGCACAGCGGGCCCCACACTCTCAGAGACCGGAAGTAACCGCCTGGGTTGGTCTGACCATTGACATTCCTAGTAAAAGGCAGGTTGTGATGGGGAGACGTGTCCTCGCCTGTGGCTTCCTGACAAAGGTCGGTCTCTCTCGTAGGTGAGCCTGTCGGTTGTCTTCTTGCCTCTAAGATGACATCCCTCTGGAACAGCGGTTCTCAACCTGTGGGTCTCGACCCCTTTGGGGTTCGAACGACCCTTTCACAGCGGTCGCCTAAGAGCATGGGAAAATGCAGATATTTACATCATGATGCATCATAGTAGCAACATTTCATGGTTGGGGGTCACTACCACATGAGGATCTGTATGCAAGGGTCTCGGCCTTAGGAAGGTTGAGAACCACTGCTCTGGAATGTCAGAGGAACCGCCTTTGCCAGACCGTTTACAATGCTGCCATAGACCCCTCTTCGCTACATGTTCCCGGCCTGCCCGCTCCAGCCGCTGTGGATGTTAACTCACCTGCTCCCGCCAATGGGAAAGGAGTGTGTGTCTCTCCATTTTGCTTTTTATCTAATCTCACAGGTTTCCCTGCCCTCCTTTCTCCCACTCCCTTAATCTCCCATTTTTTTAAATATATATTTTATTGATTTTTTACAGAGAGGAAGGGAGAGAGATAGAGAGTTAGAAACATCAATGAGAGAGAGACATCAATCAGCTGCTTCCTGCACACCTCCCACTGGGGATGTGCCTGCAACCAAAGTACGTGCTCTTGACTGGAATCGAACCTGGGACCCTTGAGTCTGCAGGCCGATGCTCTGTCCACTGAACCAAACCGGTCAGGGGCTTAAGCTCCCATTTTTGAATTTCATGCCACCCTCCTTACCCCTCCTCCTGTGACTGCAATGTGCAAAACCAGCTGCAGGACTGCCATCCTCTGGAGCACTTTCTCAGTCCCTTGAGATTCTGCTCCCAGCAGTGGGCACTCCGGCTTAAGTATCAGCTCCTCAGACTCGGTCTCAGGCCGGACCGCCACTGGTCCACAGTACAAACAGAGCACACTGCTCCCACAGCTGCTCCCTACCCCCTGAGCTACCCCGCCCCCTTAGTGACACCTGGCCATCAGGCCACACCTCCCAATCTTCCACGCCCCTCCCCCTTCTCGCCTCCTCCCTTAAGAAACACACACATAAACACATAATCAAATTCAGATGGCAAAACTGGCCTTTCGCTGCTTTCCACAGGTTTCTTTCCCTTGGCATCTGGAAATCTGCATTTGTTTGTAGCCACTAACTAACCAGACACCCAGCCAGCATTCCTCAGCTTCCTCCCGCCTCCCTCCCAGCGCTGTCTACCCCCAACCCCCACCCCGCCTTCACACCTCCCCACTTCCTGTCTGGGTGCACTGGGAGCCGAGTCCTCTGCCTACAGCTTCTCAGAGGCAAGGATGTCCTGTGGGGTGTGCAGTGCCTGTTTGTGTGTGAGTGTGTGTATGTGTGTATGTGTATGAATGTGTGTGTATGTGTATGAATGTGTGTGAGTGTGTATGTGTGTGTGTATGTGTGATTTTGTGTGTGTGTATGCATGTGTGTGTGTATGTTTAAATGTTGCATTTTTAAAAAAAATATTTTAAAAATATATTTTATTAAGTTTTTACAGAGAGGAAGGGAGAGAGATAGAGAGTTAGAAACATCGATGAGAGAGAAACATCCATCAGCGCCTCCTGCACGCCCCACACTGGAGATGTGCCCGCAACCAAGGTACATGCCCTTGACCGGATTCGCAGGCCGACACTCTATCCGCTGAGCCAAACCGGTTTCGGCATCAATGAGGCCTTTCTTCCTCAGCAGGAAGAAGACTCTCATTTCATGAGGCGTCACTTAGATACAAGTTCTTAAGACATCCCTCTCCCATCTCTTTGGGACAGAAGAGGGATAAGTCTTAAACAAGTCATACTTTCAGCCCACGGCGTATTGCATATCTTAGGGATTCCAGGGAAACAGCGAGGCCGGTGAGTGAGATGCCGGTGAGTGAGAGGCCGCTGAGTGAGAGGCCGCTGAGTGAGAGGCCGGTGAGTGAGATGCCGGTGAGTGAGAGGCCGGTGAGTGAGATGTGTTGGAGCAGAAGCGCTTTGTCTAGCCCAGACACAGAGTGCGGGTGGCTGTGGACATGCTCACCCAGGTGAGGAGGCGGCCACAGCGTTAGCCCCGAGCATCAGCGGGGCTGGAGCTCGCAGAGGAAGAGCCATGGTCCAGAGCATCCTGGAAGCCACCCCTCCTCCCTTGTAGACGCAGCTGCCTGTCTCTGTGTCAGGAGGGAGAGGCCATTGAAAAGGCTGTGATCACATCCATATCATATACAGAAATCTACTGCTGATCAAAACGTGGAAAGGGTTGAAACCGGTGTGGCTCAGTGGATAGAGCGTCGGCCTGGGGACTGAAAGATCCCAGGTTCAATTCTGGTCAAGGGCATATATCTTTGTTGCGGGCACATCCCCAGTACGGGGGGCGTGTAGGAGGCAGCTGATCGATGTTTCTCTCTCATCCATGTTTCCAACTCTCTATTCCTCTCCTTTCCTCTCTGTAAAAAATAAAATATATTAAAAAAAAAAAAAGCATGGAAAGGAGCTGGTAACTCTTTTAGAAAAAACAACAACATACCAACTAATATCTTTGTGACCTTGGAGTAAGTGAAGTTTTTTTGAACAAGATATAAAAAACGCTAGGAAAAAAAAACTTGGCCAAGTGTACTACATTAAATAAAAGTTATTTGATAAAAGTCATCATTAAGCCGAAACCGATTGGCTCAATGGGTAGAGCGTCGGCCTGTGGACTGAAAGGTCCCAGGTTCGATTCCAGTCAAGGTCATATATCCTAGTTGCAGGCACATCCCCAGTAGGGGGCGTGCAGGAGGCGGCTGATCGATGTCTCTCTCTCATCGATGTTTCTAACTGTCTATCCCTCTCCCTTTCTCTCTCTGTAAGAATGCAATAAAAAGAAAGTCATCATTAAGAAAGTTAAAACACAAGACAGAGGGTGAAACATATTTTTTTCTTCCTTTTTATTGAAATTATTGGGGGTAACACTGGTTAACAAAAGATATTTTCAAAATAAATACCCACCACCAACAAAAATACTGTCACTTGTATCCAGAATATATAAAGAACTTTCACAAACCAATAAGAAATAGATAATCAGTTAGAAAAATGGGCAAAAGGCATGAACAGACACTTCACAAATTAGGGTACATCATGGCCAATAGACAAGAGAAAAAGTACTTGACTTCATTAGTTATCAAAGAAACACAAACGAACACTCTGTGATATTGCTGCACATTCATCAAATGACTGAAATGAAAAAGACAGTATCAATGCTGGTGAGATTGTGGACCTGCTGGAGCCTTTATATGCTGCCAGTGGGAGTGTGAATTGGTAGAGCTACTTTGGAAAACTGTTTGACCACGTCTTCCAAATCTAAACACATGCCTACCACACAACCCAGTAATTCTGCTCACCGTCTTCACAACAGAAATGCTTCCTGTGCTTACCAAAGACACATGCCAGAATGAGCACACAAGCATTTTTGGTTGTGGCTCCAAACTAGAAAACACCCAAAGCTCCATCAGCAGGAGAATGAAAACAAATAAAAATTCATGTACACAATGGAATAGGATACAGCGACAAGGAATAACCACACGGCTGGAGTGAATATCTCAAGCACGACATTGTGTGAGAGGCTAGACATAGATGATCACAGAATTGGAGCGCACTGCTGGGTTCCATTGGCATACAGGTCAAAGCAGGCCCAACGCAGGCAGATGCTGGCCACCCATGGGTTGTGGGTGGGTTATGATTGGGGCAGGAATGAAGAGGCTCTGAGAGCCGGCATTGTTCTGGTTCAGATCCGGAGGCTCGTCTCACGGGGTTATTTCCTTCGTGACAACCCACGGAATTATACACTTAGGATTCATTCACCTTCTTTATTAAAATGTTTACGTTAACATGAAAGGCTGGAGAATCATCAGGTTGCCCCACTGAACTATAATCCCCAGTCACTTTTGACCAGTGCTGCTGGAAATGTCTGCAGAAGGCAGGAAGGACAGCTTTGAGAATACCAGCTAATTCAGTCTGGACACTCCAGTTCTGCCCCTGAAAGTCCTATTACAGCTGTGAGGCTAATGGCTATACAGTGGTACCTGAGATACGAGTTTAATTCGTTCTGTAACCTTGAGGCGTGGGAAACCATGAGACACTCGAGTCGTGGTAAACTGGTGGGTTGTGTGCAGCCAGCAGATCCGTGCAATTACTCCTATCTCAAATGTTGCTCATATTTCAAAGCAAAAATCGCTCGCTCGATGGCTTGTATCTCAAAAACCTCGTATGTTAGGGCACTCGTATCTCGAGGTACCACTGTATTATTACATAGGTTGTCACTTGTAATACAGGGTCTTCCTCTCTTGACACAATGGCATGATACTTGCCCTGCTGTCTAGTGCTTCCTTGGTCTGCTTTGTGTAGCAGTTGGTTATGCAGCTGCCTTCTTTCCACAGAATTGTAGTCTTCTGAGTGCAGAAGACACTGTTGGGTTTTCTTTTCTGTTAGTCTCTCTGTTCCCAGCACAGAACCTTCTACAGCAGTGGTTCTCAACCTTCCTAATGCCGTGACCCTTTAAGACAGCTCCTCATGTGGTGGTGACCCCCGACCATAAAATTATTTCGTTGCTACTTCATCACTGTAATTTTGCTACTGTCATGAACTGTAATGTAAATATCTGATAGGCAGGATGTATTTTCGTTGTTACAAATTGAACATAATTAAAGCATATTGCTTAATCACAAAAACAATATGTAATTATATATTGTGAAATATTTATTTCTAATTACAGTGGTACCTCGAGATACGAGTTTAATTCGTTCTATAACCTTGAGGCGTGGGAAACTATGAGACGCTCAAGTTGCGGTAAACTGGTGGGTCATGTGCAGCCGGCCGATCCTCGAGATTACTCCTATCTCAAATGTTGCTCATATTTCAAAGTAAAAATCGCTCGTATCTCAAAAATCTCGTATGTTAGGGCACTCGTCTCTCAAGGTACCACTGTACAAATAAATGAAATTTTGTCTTGAATCGTGCTGTAGCATGGGCAACAGTCTTCATATGACAACAGTAAACTACATGGCTACACTTTGCTACACCGAGGAGTGGTCTGTTGGTTCCTAAGACCATGGGAAATATGTGTTTTCCCATGGTCTTAGGCGACCCCTGTGAAAGAGTTGTTCGACTTCCCCCAAAGGGGTCACGTCCCACAGGTTGAGAACCGCTGTTCTACAGCATGGGATCGAATCTCAATTAATGCTTGCTTCATTTCAGGGGCGGGGAGAGCTTTCATGTTTGGCTGATCTATTTTTACTTGTGTATTTTAATGGAAAGTGTATGCAAAGTTTGAACTCTCTTGATGCTTCCTCAAAAATATATACATCTAGGGAGGGAGCATGAGGAGGGCTGACTGGGTGATGGTGGGTATAGTGTGCTCTTTGCTATATGGCATCGTTCAGTGCACTTATTGTGCATTTTCTGTACTTGGTCTATGTTGATTAAAACATATCATCTACATGTATGTAACAAAGTTCTAGTCTGATAAGATACAATGTTGACGAGAGTTTGTGGAAATGGTCATACTCATGTATTGCTCGAGGCAGTGTAAATCCATACACGCTCCTGGGGAGGATTTGGCCAAATTATCAAATTGAAAAGGCATGTATCCTTTTTTGGCAGAGCAATGGCTAGTCTAGAAATGCACCCCACCATCTATTATAACATGCGCACACTGTTGTGTGTTCAAGACCATTCACTACAGTGTTGTCTGTGACAGTAGAAATGGAAACTATAGAAGAAAGGACCAATTGCTGTAAATCATACAAGAGGATGTTATTCAGCAGTTAGGATGAGGGAGGCAGGTCTGTATTTGCTTAGATGGAAGGATCTTCAGGTTCCAAAAGCTTGTACGAGGTGCTCCTGCTTGTATAAAATATATGTGTACACATTTGTACCTAGAATACCTAAGGAAAGATAGATAAAAAACCGATAACATCTATTGCTTCTGGGAGAGGAAGGGGTGAAAGGAAACTTGATTTTCACTGTGCATTTCATATTTCAAATTTTATCTGCACATATAACATCTTCAACAACTAAATTAAATCTAACGCTCATGTATTGGCTGCTGTCTTTTTCTCTCGTTTTGGGACTTTCTAAACGTTTGGTAATTGGTAAGTTTGCCTTCACTTTCTTCTAACAGCCTCCAAATCCATTCCGGGGGGCAAGGGTCAGAGTCTTCTCGCACGATATTGAGCAAAGCAGGCAGGTCGGCCTTCTGCCGGTGACCTCGTTAATTGAGTTTAGACCTCCGGTGAATCCGGACGGATTTCTTTAAAATGAAACGTTCAAAGCCCCTTTGCCCTCTTTAGCTCTCTTGCCCCCAGAGGCAGGGAGATTGTGAAAGGCAAGCATTCTGTCTGTCCTGTTTGTCTTTCATCGTATTTCCAAGGGCCACAAGCGGGTTGTCAAACTGGGAAGAGGGAATCTTGGTGGGTGCGGTTTGACTGGCAAAGGCAAGGAACCAGGTCAGTGGCACGTGTGCCCCCGGTTTGTCCCGAGCAGATCTCAAGGAGCAGGTTCCGAGCTTGATGGCCTGAAGACCAGAGCTCTGGAGGCCTCACAAGGAAAATAGAACCTCGAGATCAGAGGGAATCCCGCAAGGAGGACACAAGAGCGGCCTCTGAAGAAGCAGGCCAGGTCTAAACCGCCGAGGCCATCCGCCGAGGGTGGAAGGGAGGCTCAGGGCCAAGTCTGAGGAGGTGGTGCTGACAGAGGAGGAGGACGTGGGCCAGGCTGCGGCCCAGGCCTGCAAAGTGTGCTGTGGACAAGGTGTACAGTCTCAAAAAGCAGATTCCGCCCAAACCGGTGTGGTTCAGTGGATGGAGCGTCGGTCTGCGGACTGAGAGGTCCCAGGTTCAAATCCGGTCAAGAGCATGTACCTTGGTTGCAGGCACATCCCCAGTAGGGGGCGTGCAGGAGGCAGCTGATCAATGTCTCTCTCTCATCGATGTTTATAGCTCTCTGTCTCTCTCCCTTCCTCTCTGTAAAATATCAGTAAAATATATTAAAAAAAAAAAAAAGCATATTCCAAGCAAAAGTGGCTTGGGTTAGACGGTGCTATGTTATCATATGTGAAGAGAAAGCAAAATCTGGAATTCACGGATGGTTTTATCCAGGCCTTATATTTTACCAAGATCTATAGCAAGCCAGGTCCAGGACGAAGCTCCCACAGGCTGTTTCTCAGTCCCCCTGTGCTAGCTCTCCCCGCACCTGTCCCACAACCAGACTTCGTGGGTTCAGCCCAACGTCTGTCTCTTGGAGTGCAGGACTTGGGGCAAATTCTTTAACTTTAGGGCTTCAGTTTCTTTGTCTGTCCAATGGGAGAATGCAAATAACGAGGCCTGTGTGGGGTGACGGCTATTGGGATTAGTGAGCCATTCAGAGGGTCTGTTAGATAAACGCTGGCCATCATGCTAATGGTTATTACTACTTCCAATTCCCACACGAGGGAGAATCATGTTTGAAATGGGAAAGAGCAGAACCAGCCTGGGAAGTATCTTCTCGGTAGCACCTGCCTGGTTGTGGGTGCCATGTGAGGTCAGATACAAGAAAACTAGAGGCCAGTGCACAAAATTCATGCATGAGGGAAGGATGTCCCTCAGCCTAGTCTGTACCCTCTCCAATCTGGGACCCCTCAAGGGGGGACTGCTGGCTCCCAATTGCTTGCCTGTCTGTCTGGCTAATTGCCCCTAACCGCTTCTGCCTGCCAGCCCTAACACCACTAACCACTCCCCTGCCAGTCTGATTGATGCCTAACTGCTCCCCTGGTGGCCCAATTGCCCCTAACTGCCCACCCCTGCCAGCCTGGTTGCCCCCAACTGCTCTTCCCTGCAGGCCCCATTGCTCCCAATTTCCCTCTTCTGCTGGCCTGGTCACCCCTGACTGCCCTCCCTTCCAGGCCTGATGGCCCCCAACTGCCCTCCCTGGCCAGACTGGTCCCTTCTAATTGCCCTTCCCTGCTGGCCATCTTGTGTCCACCCATGGAGGCAGCCATCTTTGACCACATGGGGGTGGCCATCTTGGGTGCTGGCATGATGATCAATTTGCATATTGCTCTTTGACTAGATAGGAGGATGCCTTCTCATGGGAAGAGCTGCCAACAACTTTGGGGCTGGAGTTCCAGCCCAGGCCCCTGGCTGGCAAGGATGGTGAACGCAGGTCCCTGTGGGTGCGGGGCAGGGCCTCTGTGACTTCTAGGGGCGGTGACCATCATCCTTAGGGTCAGTGACTCCTGCTGTTGAGACAGCGCCCTGGGGCAGCCACCCCCCCCCCCTTCGGCTCCCAGGCTGCTTTGTTACGGGCATGAAGTCACAAGCACAGTCCCTCCTCCTGACTTTTCTCGTCCAGATCCGTGTAAGGGACCAGCTCTGGTGTCACCGCCACCATTTCTTGATACTCAAGTTGGAGCGGCCCTGGCATTTCTGTGTGGGCGGCTGCACCTCTGAGATCGCCACCATTAGGGACAAGCAAGATCCCGCTTTTGACAGACATTTCCCCCAGGAAACGTCAATGGGGGAGACACACATCTATGGGTCAGCAGGTGTTCTCCCTGGTTCTCCCAGACCCGGTGGAAGGAAGGGCCTCAGCCCCAGCGCCTGGTCCTCGGGGCAGTGACCAGTCTTCCTCTGCAGCCTTCCCAGGGCCTTCCATCTCCCCCCACCCCCAACTCACACACACACACACACACTGGTGAGCTGCGCTCCCCTCCCGGTTGACCTGCTGTATCTGTTTTCCCTTCTGGCTTGGAGCTGAGCGCGCCAGTGCGTCAGGCCACTCACACGCAGGGTCTCTCCTCCCGCAGGGAAACCCGGCAAAAGGCGCCTGTTGCTGAGCACTCGGGCAGCGAATCCGGAGGCGAAGGTGTCTCCCGGGGCCTGGGAACCAGCCCAGGTTCCCCATCCAGGGCCAGGCACCCGGACACCGAGCGCCCGCTCCTTAGCCAGGTCTCCTCCGCCCTCCAGGGGGGCTGAGCTCGCGTCTCTCGCCCCCAAAGTCGGGCTAAACCTGGAGTTCCATCTCCGACGCTGAAGGGTCTCTGGGGGCCTTCCTCCGATGCCGGGGTACCCCGCTCCCCGACTCCGGGGCCTTAATCTCCACCCAGAGCCGGCGTCTGGGTGACGGGGCACCGGCTCTCCATCTGCGCGTCTTAAGTCCCATTGATCTTCTTAGCGCCCAGGCCGGCCGGGCCCGCCCCCTCTCCCCCACCCACCTGCAAACCTCAGACCCCCTCCTCTTCCTCTACTCCCCCCCCCTAGGGCGCTGGGCCCCCCGGAGCCCCCTGGGTGGGGGGTATGGGGAGGTGTCCCCAGTCGGTGGAAGCCACCCAGAGCGCAGCGGCTGGAGGAGGGCACTACCCGGGGCTGGGGGTTGGGGGTCTGGGGCGGGTGGTGCAGCCACATTTCGGGGTGAGGACCGAGGCCGGGACTCCTGACCTCCTGCCCCGCCTCTCTAGGCGCCGAAGTTGCCCTTCCTCGTCCCCCACCCAGGTCCCCAGCCGGGACGGAGCGGGGGGTGCAGGGCGGGCAGTCAATTGTGTCCGGGCCCGCCCCTCTCACTTCCAGCCGATTGTAATTACATCCCCGGGCGGGTCCAGCCTCCCTCCTCCCTCCTCCCTCCCTCCTGCCCTCCGCAGCCAGCTGGTCCCTCCCTGCGGGCCTCCTCGCCGCGCCCCCCTCTCTCCCTCTCCCCCATCCCCCCCAGCCCTGCTGCTGGCCGCCGGCTGCACTCCGGCACGCCGGCCTCCGGGCTGCGGTCCTGCCTCCGTGGCCTCCGGGTGGGTGGTGGCGGGTCTCGCAGCCTCAGACCCTCACCTCCTCCACCCCCACCCCCTCCGCCAGGGGGTCCGCCCGAGGGGGGATCCGCGGGGCCGGCGCCCGACGCGTCCCCTCCGCCGGAGACGCCCTCGCGCTGTGCGCCCGGGACTTGGGGAAACTTTGCCGGAGCCCGCGGGGGAGATGCATTTCACCCCAGGCCTCTGGTTCCGGCTCTGGCTGCTGGCGGCCGGCCTCCCATCCGGCTGCGGGTCGCTGGGGGAAGCTCGCCGAAGACCAGGTAACGCGCCCGGCGCGCGCGGGGGGCGCGCCACGCCCGGAGCGCCCGCGCCCCGGTCCCCGGTCCCCGGTGGAGACGCCAAGCGGTCGGCGGCGCGCCGCCTCTCTCTCCCCCTCTCCAGCGCCAGTTCCCCTGGGTTCCTCGCTGCCCGGGGCTGAGAAAAGACTTGAGCCCCTTCCCCCCGACCCCCTACCTCCATCCCAACCTCTGCCCCCAGCCCGAGGCGGGGGTGGCGGCGGGGAGGGCCCCAGGGGTATCTGTTGGTTCCAAGAAGGATCTGTGATGCAGGCGCTGCGCCAGGGGCAGGCTGTGCATTTGATCCCGCAGACCTGAGAGCGGGGGTAGTGCTCCTGCTGTCTCCATTACCGGGACGGCCACCGTGCAGAGAGGCAGACAGCTCCTCCCGCGCCTGCAAACATCTCCCTGAGTTAGGCTGGTCCAGAGCCCAGCCATTTCCGGTGCAGTGTCTGAAGGTTTGCCGGGAGTCCCCCCACCCCTGCGCAGCCCAGGGCACTGGACAGAGAGGGGACATGGCCTCTCCTGGTTAGGATTCTCTTCCAGGGACCCAGGATGCTGTCTCAGAAGAAGGCCAGGCTGGTTTTGAACCCCTGGCCTTTTTTTGCTCTGAGATTTCAACCCCCAGTAAAAGTCAGGGTGGTATGGCAGACTTTAGTCGAAGGAATCGGAGAGAAAACTCTAGAAGCGCAAGAACGGGCATTTCCTCTGGTCTCATCGGCCCCAAAAGCCTTCCTGTGTTTTATGGATGTTGGTTTTTGGCCCCGCGTGGTGAGATGGACTGCAAGTTGGACCTTCTATGCAGTGAGGGTCTGAGCCATTGTTTGCCCTGAATAACGGTTTTTTATTTTCCTCTGCTGGCACTATATTTAGAAGGCTGGAAAATTTGTGTTGTTGTTTCTTTCTTTCTTAGTTTACTTTGTAAGCAAGGTTGTCTGATGGGATTAATTAAGCCTTATGAACAATGGGAGACAATATAACTTTATTTGAAGGCAGCCTGAGCCTGCAGAACTTTGCAGAAAGTGCGGTTTGTCTTGCCCAAGTGTTTTTCTAAGAGACAGACCGGGGGAGATTCATCAGGGGGCAGAGGAAATAATCTTGGCAGCTTCCCATATGGCAGCTTAAATATGTTCGCGGTTCAGGGCGCTCTCCGTTTGGCAATGTGACTTGTTGCTGTTCAGCTCTGCGCTCGCTCTTCAGACTTTCTCTGTTATCACCTTGCTACCTGCCTGGGAACAGAGAACATTAGCGTAGTTCACAGCATACTGAACATATGAACGAGCTGTTCTCTTTCCCTGTTCCCACCGTTCAATTCATCCTGAAGATAACAGCAGCCAGCCATGATAATATGTTAGTTTCTTTCCTTCCATGCACACATACATGCATCTGCCAGGGTTTTCAGAGAAGGGCCACTTTCTAACTTGCCTCCTTAAAGTAACCGCATCGTGATCAGTTACCTTCTCTGGGTTTATTTATTCACACACACAAAAAAAATCCACTCAGAATTTTGAATAATGCACCATAGTTCTATCTGTAGTTCCTTTTTAAAAAAATATATTTTATTGATTTTTTTATAGAGAGGAAGGGAGAGAGATAGAAAGTCAGAAACATTGATGAGAGAGAGACATCCATCAGCCGCCTCCTGCACGCCCCACAGTGGAGATGTGCCCGCCACCAAGGTACATGCCCCCGACCGGAATTGAACCTGGGACCTTTCAGTCCGAAAGCCGACGCTCTGCTCTCTCCACTGAGCCAAACCAGTCTCAGCTCTCTGTAGTTCTTAAACATCAACAGTATATGCAATGTTCTTTTAAGGATTTCAAGCCTTGGAGCAGATTTTTAAAACGAGGCATTTTACAGAACCCTGCTGTATCAAAACTGCTCCTGTGATTCATCACGTTTCCTTTCGTATTTTTTTTTTTGGAGTTCCTCTCCTGGAAATATTTCCTACCTGATTCATTCAGAGCCTTGTTCTGCTGTTCATGCCACGAAGATGCCTCTTGGGTTTTATCTGAAGCGTAGATGGGGGGGCTGGTAGTGGAAACTCCACCCGGTAAGCATGTTAGCGTCTTACTAGTAAATACATCCAATTTGAGGTAAGAGCGTTTGGGCTACGCTCCGCTCAGACAAATGTTTCATTCCTTTATTATAATTTTACCCAGACACCGGCTTTCAGGCTGGAAAGCTGCTGGGATTAAAATGACAGCTACTTTATAAAATGCAGGGGAAAAAAAATATCCTCCTGGGCTCATTTACATCCCCCGGAAAGACCAGTTTTTGATCCGGAAAATTGGTCCAGATTAGAAACGGAATGTGCCCCGTTTGGCTCTGAAGGGAACAGCAGCCAGCTAATTTATAAGCTTCCCCAGACACCCGCCCGCAGGTCCTCTGTTCTCAGATCCATAGGGGTAGACTTTGTGCCTTGTTTCCCCAGTGGAAGCTGGGTGGTGGGCAGTACTTGGGGGGCAGGGTAAGCCACCGTGTAGGTGGGGTAGTGGTGTTGTGTTTGGTGACAGAGAGCAAGTGTCAGAAGCTGATTTCTCAGTGTGAGGTGCTTTGCTGGAGAAGTCTTGTATTCAGCATCATCAGCCTGAAAGTTCCCCCCTCCCACCTACCTCTGGTGACACAAAACCAAGCAGCAGCTTCAGCTCCCAGTCTCATTTGGGTCCAACACAGGCACCTTCTCTCGAGACACCCCAAGATGGTTCATCTTCTGTAATCGAACATTAATCAAGGAACTTCTGTATTTCCGGAGAAAAACAAGAACAGACGGTTTTCAAGCTAAGTCAAATGAAATAATGATACCTAATAAAGTGCTTGCTGTACTGTTCTAAGAACGTGACACATTCAGATGTACAGTGGTACCTTGAGACACGAGTTTAATTCGTTCTGTAACCTCGAGTCGTGGGAAACTATGAGACGCTCGAGTCGTGGTAAACTGGTGGGTCGTGTGCAGCTGGCCGATCCGCACGATTACTCGTATCTCAGCTGTTGCTCGTATTTCAAAGCAAAAATCGCTCCCTCCACAGCTCGTATCTCAAAAATCTCGTATGTTAGGGCACTCGTATCTTGAGGTACCACTGTATTTGATCAACCTAGCAGCTCTGTGAGTTGGTACCCTGTTTAGCCAAAGATGAAATTATGGCTTTGGAGGCCTTCAGCATCTCCCCAAGGTCACAACTAGTACTCGGGGGTGTGGGGATTCAGGCTCTGATGTTGGGGACCAGAAACAGTTCTTAGCAGCTCCTGGGCAGAGTGTGCAGCCTGGCATGGAGGGTCTGATTTCTGCTACCCTGTTTCCCCGAAAATAAGACAGCGTCTTCTAACAATGTTTGCTCCCAAAGATGCGCTAGGTCTTATTTTCAGGGGATGTCTTATTTTTCCATGAAGAAGAATACGGTACACGTATTGGACAACAAAAAAAGGAAATTTATTACCTGTAGACCAGCGGTTCTCAACCTGTGGGTCACGACCCCTTTGGGGGTCAAAGGACCCTTTCACAGGGGTCGCCTAAGACCACCAGAAAATGCAGATATTTGCTTAACAGTAGCAAAATTTCATGGTTGGGGGTCATCACCACATGAGGAACTGTATGCAAGGGTCGCGTCCTTAGGAAGGTTGAGAACCACTGCTGTATTCGATACAGTAGTAGTTGTCATCACAAACCAGCTCACTGATTGGCTGCAGCGCAGCCGGAGCTGTTTAGGCAGGGCGAGGTCTCTTTAAATCAGGAGCCACATGCCTGATGGTAGCTTCGGGGGGCCTTCTATTCCGGGGAGGCCTGATGTTCAGGGGAGGCCTTATGATCAGGGGGGATGCCTTATATGATAGTGAGAGGCAGAACTGGAGGTAGGTCTTATTTTTGGAGGATGTCTTACTTTCGGGGAAACAGGGTAGGTGGGGGGAGCCTGTTGGATGCTGATGAGCATTTGTACCTGGGGTTGCACCCCGGCCTCCAAAGGTAACAGGATGTGAGAGAGACCACCTGGGAGTTCTGCAGCCACTGTCTCCGGACCTCACCCACAGGACTCGGGCTGTAACCGTCTTTCTCTCGTTGCCCTCCTGGGGGCTGAGGCTTGGGTGGGGCTAGAGAGCCCCCTGGGGTACCCGGAGGTAGAAAAGGGATTTCTGAGGATCGCCAGGACTCCGTCCTGCCCCCATGACCTGGAAATGCCACTTATTGGATGTCCTCCGTTCCTTTTCCCATTACCGATGATAACCACTGTAGACCTGGAAGGATGTGCAAAGTCCTTATTTCACAGATGGGCTGAGGGTGGGTAAGGCACGGTGCTGGTTGACAGACGCTGAACTTGAAGTTGTCCCAGGCCTGCCAAAACCGGTTTGGCTCAGTGGATAGAGCGTCAGCCTGCGGACTGAAAGGTCCCAGGTTCCATTCTGGTCAAGGGCATGTACCTTGGTTGCAGGCACATCCCCAGTAGGGGGCGTGCATGAGGCAGCTGATCGATGATGTCTCTCTCTTTCTCATCGATGTTTCTCTCTCTTTTCCTCTCTGTAAAAGATCAATAAAACATATTAAAAATAAAAGAAGAAGTTGTTCCAGGCCCTCTTGAGTGGTCCCTTACGTTGAGTCTCACGGAGAGGTGCAGGTGAGCCTTCGGAGGCGGGGCAGGAAGAGGGGAAGGGAAGCCAGATGCACCTGCTGGACCAGCACGCACCCAGCCACACCAGCTCCCCAAGGCGGATGGGTACCTCCCGGTGTTGATGAGCTCTCTGGGCTGCAGGACCCCATGAGCGTCCGCCTTCCTTCCTCCTTCTTCCTTCCTCCTTTCCGGTTTGCCTGCCGTCCCAGGGTCAGCAGGACAAGGTCAGATTAGGGTTCAGATTGTGGGGTTCCCCCCCAGAGGACCCGGGACTCCACAGTCATCATCAGGGAGATGCGGGTTTCTAATCTTTACCTTTGTACCTCCCGTTGTATTTATCTGTAAAATTGGACAAAAATACCCTCTTCCCAAAGCACAAAGCACAGGACGTGAGGGGGCTTGTCTCTTCTGAATGTCCTTCCTTCTCCCTTTCCAACCAACCACGCTCCCCCTCGTTTTATTGCGCTGCACAGATATTGTGTTTTTTTTTTTTTTCCAACTGAAGGCAAGATCCTCCACCAGCCAAAATATGTTAACCAACTGGAAACTCAAAGGATGGTTAGCATTTTTTAGCAATTTAAAAAATTTAGATATGTGCTACTGCACACTGAATAGACTACAGTATGGTGTAAACATAACTTTTATACGTACCGTGATTCGCTTTATGGCAATACAGTGGTACCTCGAGATACGAGTTTAATTCGTTCCGTAACTTTGAGGCATGGGAAACTATGAGACGCTCGAGTCGCGGTAAACTGGTGGGTCATGTGCAGCCAGCCGATCCACGCGATTACCCCTTTCTCAAATGTTGCTTGTATTTCAAAGCAAAAATTGCTCGCTTGACGGCTCGTATGTTAGGGTACTCGTATCTTGAGGTACCACTGTATTCGCTTTCTTGAGGTCATCTGGAACCTAACCTGCGCACTTCCGAGGTGTTCCTGTGTGTACATCCCAGCGCCCGGCGACTCGGTCAGTCAGGACCAACCACAGCAGAAATACCTTCCTTTTACACTCCATCCCATCAGCCCTCCTGCCCTTCATCATATCTAATCCCTATAAAGAAGCCTAGTCCTCCCTCTCCCTCTCCCTCTCTCTGTTTCTCACCTTCTCTCTTCCTCCCTCCCCTCCCCCCTTTGGTTTTCTAAGAGGTCAAGGAACAGAGACGTCAAGGTCAGGGGTAAATGTAGTAAAACACGAGGCAGTGCTTCTTTCTCAGAATTCTTTCTCACGCAAGAGTGCCTTGGCGAGGGGAGAACTGAGTGGTGTTTTTGTCTCTGTTTCTCACCCTCAGCCGGGCTCTCACAGCCTTAGAATTCTTTGGGGACCGATGGTCCATCTGCTCGCGGGTTACTCTAGCTCCAATGTGGTCCAGTGAGTCAGCGCTGGATTTCTGGAAGACAGGGACTCGAGCATCTGAGGCTGAGATAGGGCCGCGTGCAGCTCACACAGGGTTACCCTGTGACCTTCTGTATTCTCCTGCCTCACCCACTCAGCAAGCAGGACGGTCTCTCTCCCAGTCGACTAAATGAATGACATAATGTCTTGTTGCCACAGGTCTTTGGAGCTGGCCAAGACCCCTGTCGCTTGTCTCAGCTGCAGCATGTCATGCTGCAGGCATCGGAAGTGCACCTGCTCTTTTAGGGATAAAAAAAAAAAAGGGAAATGGAGGAGAAGATACTACAGAGCCCACAGGCAGTGGTAGGGGAAACCCCCAGACCCATCTTTTACTCCATTGGCTGGGGACCTCTGTTTTGAAGAAGGACCCCAGAGTGTGGCCCCGGCCTTATGAAATGAGCTGGAAGCCATGGCCACCTTGAAGAACCCCTGATCTCATGGGATGGGGAAGCACAGCGGGGGTGATGGGTGGAGGAATGAGGTCTGGTGGGGAGGGATAGACACTCAGGTGAAAGCGAAATCAGAGTGCTGCCAGCAGAGGGCGCACCTTCCTAAGCTGGTTCAGAGCAGGTCTCTGACCTCAGGAGGTCCCAGGCCTCTGACCCAATCCAAGCAAGTAATTCCCACGTGGGGAGCAATTCTTGGAGTGCGTCCCTGCACCGGCCTTTCTGACAGGAACCTCAGGGGACTTGGTGCATGTGGGCTGAAGTCCACAGCTTGAGACTTGGCACAGTAGAGTTTGGGCTCCTCCCCCTGCCTCCCTTCCTCAGTGCCTCTACCCCAGGCCCTCTGCCCTCCACCGACAGTGTCCACTTCGTTCATCCACACCAGTGGGTTGCCAGCAACAGCATGCAGCAGTACTGCAGGCAGCCTCGGGCTGAGACTCTTTGTGGGTGCTCTGAAGGTTGGAGGTGGGACTCCAGGGGTCTCCTGGAGGCTCCTGAGGGATAGCTCTTCCGAGCAGACCCTCCTCCTCCTCCTCCTCACTGGCTTCCCCATGCCAGTCATGGAGAGATGGCTGCACAAAAGAGGGAGCTGCATCTAACCAGCTTCTCCTCCACACTTCCCTCAGGCCCACTCCACCCTCCAGCTCATCTCCCCGTCTCCCTGGCTGGTTTCTGCTGGCTGAGCAGGAAGGCTTGGGAGAGAGCACCGACTTTGAGATTCGGCAAATTTGGGTTCAAGTTCTGACATTAAAAAAAAAAAAAAAAAAAAAAATATATATATATATATATATATATATATATATATATATATATATATTTTTTTTTTTTTTTTTATAGATTTTTTACAGAGAGGAAGGGAGAGGGATAGAAAGTTAGAAACATCGATGAGAGAGACATTGATCAGCTGCCTCCTGCACGCCCCCCACTGGGGATGTGCCCGCAACCAAGATACATACATGCCCTTGTCCGGAATCGAACCTGGGACCTTACAGTCCCTAGGCCGACTCTATCCACTGAGCCAAACCAGTTTTGACCTGACTTTTTTTTATTTTATTCGTGACTTGGTGACAGAGAGCAAGCTGTCTGAACTTTGTAAATCTTAGCTTCCTCATCTGTAAAATAGGATCATGAAAGAACCTTCCATTTAAGGTCCACAGGAAGATTAAATGAGGCAGTACACGGACCAAGGCATTAAAAAGAGGTGGAAGCCTGAAGGTTGAAGGCAATATCTATAAACAGGGATTGTTTACTGTAAACTGGGGGAAAAAACCCGGAATGACGAGGTTAACCGAAAGACTGTGTTTCAGGCGTGGTGATCCATAAACACAGGCACTTAGGAAGTCATGCACTTTCATCCTTTCCCATACATGTTAACGTGTGATTGCTTGCATGTGATTTAATTTGTATTGAGTTGTAAACATTTTCAGATAAATTCATGGACAAATCAGAAGGACTGTGGTCAACCGTGCGCCTCGGTTTTCAATTTAGAGAATTCGGCTGCTAAGTGTGTGGTCTTGCTTGAATGGATTTCTTTGAGAACCAGTAACCCCAATAACGATGGGTGATTTCTGCCTAGTAATTGTCTTGGGCAGGTTTTGCCGGGTGTGATGGTGGTGGTGGTGGTGGGGTGGTAGGGGAGAGAGTTACCCAGGCTGAGGTGTGACTGAGGGTTGGTGAAAATGTCAACAGAGCTAGAAAGCTAAGAAATGGTCCATGTTTGCTCATTAACCAGTCAATGGGAGTAATTCATGAGCCTCCTCTACCTGTGATGTAGAAAGATAAAGACCCAGTGGCTCTTCCTTTTTCTCTGAATGATTCTTGCATTTTCTCAGCTTTGGAAAAAAAAATCCCCCACTTACCCCAGAAAGTCCCGCCAGCGTATTTTCAGAATCAAAAGAAATAAAGCAGACTGGTGCTTTGAAAGCTAAAGTGGTACAAAGAGATGGGGTATTTTTATCCAACAACAATCATAGTAATTATTAATACCTTAGCCAACGGGAACAAGCAAGGACACACTTTCCAAAGCTTTGATCTCATTTCCATTCTCTTCGTTCCCCGCTCCCCTGAAGACACTGGAAGATTCCGCCTCCGTCTGACTCTGCAGATCCGAGCAATTTAAATCTTAACACTTGTGTTTGCTGACAGGGCATCCAAAATCTTGAATCAGATTTAATGCAATGCTAATGCTATTTATTTTTCCCGGCGCGATACGTTTATATTAGCCCGTTAATGGTTTACATTGTGCAGAAGGAGTCGTATCAGCAGGCACTTCTCTGTAACATCTGGACAGTTGGAAACATAATGCTTAGAGACAACCTGAGTTTTAAAACCTTCCTTGGACAGATGGCTAATTTTATTGATCTAATCTTACACTTAGGAATAAGTCCCAGGATCCTTTGCTCGTCCTTCTTTAGGGGGAGCAGAGACAGAAGTAAATTGGATGACGGCTGTGAATTAGATGCCTGTTCTATTTGTGATTTATTTTAACAGTCACTGTGTGAGTTACTTTAATCTCTACCCCGAGGGTGCTTAATTAATACGTGCAGTAATCCAGGAGACAAACTAGCTCCTGGATTAAAAGAGAGTTTACATCTATTTTGATCTCTCAGTGGGTGCGTGTGTGGTACTGGTGGCTAAATACTCCCAGCTTCTCCTTCGTGCTAGCCAGGAATCCACCCTCCGGGGCTGGTTAGCTCCTGTTTGAAGAACTTTGAAATGAAGTCCACTCTCAGAGGTGGCTGGGAAAATACTTGAAGGGATGTTATCAAAAATCCAAGCCAGAGGGTTTGCAGTGAGCACAGATCATGGTAGAAGTAACGTTTTCACCCGTGAAATGTGGGGTTAGCTGGAGAGGGTATAAGCTGGGCAAAAAATAAGAATGCCACCAGGCCTGTGTGTCCCTCCCTAACAAACTGTAGGCTCATTTGCTGGTTCTGCTACCTGGTTTGCTGGTCCTATCATTGGAATTTAAAAAAATATATATATTTTTATTGATTTCAGAGAAGAAAGCAGAGGGAGAGAAAGATCAATGATGAGAGAGAATCAAGGATCAGCTGCCTCCTGCACGCCCCACAATGGGGATCAAGACCACAACCCAGGCATGTGCCCTTGACCGGAATCGAACCTGGGACCCTCCAGTCTGCAGGCCGATGCTCGATCCATGAGCCAAGCCAGCCAGGGCCCATTGGCATATTGACCCATCTGCCTCAGCAAGGTCCTGGGACCCAACAGCTCCAAACCTCAGGGGCTTGACTCAGAACGTGTCCTTCAAGTCTGAAGTGAATGTTCCTCGTTGGGCAGCTTTGGCTGGACCCTCCAAAAGGCGTCTTTAATCCCTCGATGTTGGCACGTCCCCATCTTTCCAGGGGGCCGCCAGAGTGTCGTCGAAGGTAAGGAGAAAGAAGGCTTGTGTGTGTACCAGGTCGGACATGGTCACGTGTGAGGCTGGGAGATGCATGGGGTTCATCGGTGTGCAGGGGAGAAGGGCCAGCTGTGGGGAGTGGTCTGTGATGCAGTGCTTTGGAGTTCAGTCTGAAGCGCAGGTAGTTACCACCTGGCTTTCCCTGTTATTCAACAAAAGACCCCAAACTAAGCCGTCGAATTGACTTAGGTCTGTTTGCCATAGGGCCCCAACACATGTGTATGGCTCCATGGATAGAAGCTATTTGTTGCTGCATATTTCCTACATTTGACAAAACAGTAAAATTAGTGTGTGTTTTTTTTAAACAGTAAAATATCTAGCCCAACCGGTTTGGCTCAGTGGTTGAGTGTTGAATATGAACCAGGAGGTTACAGTTCGAGTCCCGTTCAGGGCACATGTCCAGGTTGCGGGCTTGATCCTCAGGGTGGGGCGTGCAGGAAGCAGCTGATCAATGATACTCTCTCATCATCGATGTTCCTAACTCTCTCTCTTTATCTCTCTCTTTTCTCTCTTTTTCTCTCTTCTCTCTCCCTTCTTCTCTGAAATCAATATATGTAAAATATACAGTGGGTAGAGTGAATTTCTTTCTCTTTAAAAATAATTTTATTTTATTTTAGGAGAGAGGGAGAGAGAGTGAAACATAGATTGGATGCCTCCAGCGCGCCCTGCTCTGGGGATGGAGCCTGCAGCCCAGGCAACATGTCTTGACTGGGAATCCGGCTGGCGACTATGCCCAACCGCCTAAGCACCCTGGCAGAAACTATTTCTAAGGCACAGCAACAACCAGAACACATTCCCTCCCCCCTCCCACCCACAGCCCCCCAGTTTTTCTAGAAGCTCTTTCTATTTGTGCCCCGGAATAAAAAAGAATATTCAGCCGAGACTGGTTTGGCTCAGTGAATAGAGAAAACGTTGGCATGTGGACTGAAAGGTCCCAGGTTCGATTCCGGTCGGGGGCATGTACCTTGCTTGGGGGCACATCTCCACAGTGGGGCGTACAGGAGGCAGCTGATCGATGTCTCTCTCTCATAGATGTTTCTGATTTTCTATCCCTCTCCCTTCCTCTCTGTAAAAAATCAATAAAATATATTTAAAAATATATTCATGGCAGAATAATTTCTTCAGTGAGAGATGCATCTGAAAATATAGAAATTATTTTGTTTAGACACCACAGCCTCCCTTGATGGGGAGGAAGATGACGTGGACTTACCCCAGCGGAAATAAACGGACACTTTTAGCGGAGCCACTGCCCTTTCCCAAGCACTTTCAGAGGATTGATGTCCTGTCACCCGTGCCCCCACTAGGAAGTCTGGAGGGGGTGATTTAGCAAAGAGGAAACAGGCAGAGCCAGGACGTGAACCCGGGTCATCCCATCCCGGCCCTGGCTTCCCATCAATCCAGAGGCGCTCCTGCAGCGGGTGGGTCAGGGCCTGGTCGCTGCAGAGTGCTGAGTCCAGCCCTGCAGCCCGGAGGGACCCGCAGGGACCTGGCCAGCAAGGCTCGCCACCCTTCCTGGCAGGGTCCCTGTTTCTCCTGGGTGCTGCTTAGCATGAAATGGTACTGCCTTCACTCCGGCTCCTGGCAGGTTCATGCATTTTGCAAAGTTCCTGTTGCCCGAGGGGCTGTTTTCCGTTGAGAAACAGCTGGGGTCCCTGAAGGCAGAGCGCTGGACTCCCCCAGGGTCTTCTAGAGAGGACCACCCCGATGACTCCGTCTGAAGCTCTCCATCCGCCACTGTTAGCCATCTTCCTTAGCAGCAAACGTATTTCCTGGAACTTCAGTGTGGCATCGTTTGAGTCTCAGAGCTTTCCATTCGTTTCTTACACATCTCTGTGAGGTCCTAGGACAGTGGTTCTCAACCTTCCTAATGCCACGGCCCTTTCATATCGTCCCTCATGTTGTGGTGACCCCCACCCATAAAATTATTTTCGTTGCTACTTCATAACTGTAATTTTGCTATTGTTAATGAATCGTAATGTAAATATCTGTGTTTTCTGATGGTCTTAGGCGACCCCTGTCAAAGGGTCATTCAACCCCCAAATGGGTCTCGACCCACAGGTTGAGAACCACTGTCCTAGGAGTTTCCATTTGGTGTAAATAAGTAAACCATTAGATTGAACAAGGAAGCATTCTTTTGATAGTTATTTTAAAGTAATTGATGGATTTTTGACTACAACTTATACACGTAACACACATTCCTTCAGCTTGCAGGAATGGTAACAAGAATCCTATAAACAGCTGAAACCGGTTTGGCTCAGTGGAGAGAGCATTGGTCTGCAGACTGAAAGGTCCCAGGTTCGGTTCCAGACAAGGGTGTGTACCTTGGTTGTGGGCACATCCCCAATGGGGGGCGTGCAGGAGGCAGCTGACCGATCTCTCTTTTTCATTAGTGTTTCTAACTCTCTATCCTTCTCCCTTCCTCTCTGTAAAAAATCAATTAAATATATATATTTTTAAAAAAAGAATCCTATAAATAGGCCTAGGTTTAAATTTGAAGTTTATGGCCGTCTGACCTGCGATAGAGTCCTTAGTCTTTTCCTACCTTTGACCTCTCACCTGAAATGTAAGGCTCATCCTAGCTGCCATCAAGGTTTTATGTAATGAATAAAAGAGATGACGTGATGACGGAAATGCTCCTGGGAAAGTACTGGAACATTTGGTCCCAGTGGGCACTTCAGAGCCAGTCCACGTTAGGTAGGTCACTAGGGTTTATGGAGTGATGTAATGGGAGAGCCGATGGTTTGTCATGTTTGGGACAACCTCCAATGCTGACAGCATTGACACAAATGTATAACCAAGCTTACGAGGCTCCCATGAAAATGGGATTGTAAAGAATTTCCTTTCTTTAATTTTACATTATTATAGAAGACTTTTACTGTCTAGATCAGTCATAACATTCATGTCATCGATGAAAGACCTAGAGTCAGCTTAGAGTTTAATAAAGATAGACAACATTTGCTTTGGACTTTGGACACAAACAAGAAGAAAGACTTAAGATCACATGTTTTTATGTAGCCACTGTGGTAGGTAGATTTTCAAATACAGTATCAGTTGTATGGCTCCTTACCCAAAAAGAGGCTACTAGCAGGTCAAATATTAGTAATTTCCCATAGCTACCCTCTTCACTGTGGCATTACGAGAACGCATGTAAAAGATGCTACTTCTATGATGTCTACTCTCTCCGGATTTTGAATCAACCATTCTCTGCCACAGTGGTCTTCCCAAAGGCAGTTCTCATCACTCTTGTGCTTACTATTCTTTTCGAGCTTTTTTTTTTTTTAGTATATTTTATTGATTTTTTTTATAGAGAGGAAGGGAGAGGGATAGAGAGTTAGAAACATTGATGAGAGAGAGAGACATTGATCAGACACCTCCTGCACGCCCCCTACTAGAGATGTGCCCGCAACCAAGATACATGCCCTTGACCGGAATCGAACCTCTTCCAGTCCGCAGACCGACGCTCTATCCACTGAGCCAAACCAGTTTTGGCTCTTTTCTGGCTTTCCATTGCCTTCCAAACTCTAAAGCTCATCTGAGGTCTGATACCCATGGCCCCAACCTACTTTTCCCGTCTTCTCCTTGGTTACACACCTGTATCCCATTCAGCCAAGTGAGATCATTTGCTGTTCCAGGGACCTCCTCTTTGCCCGTTCCCCTCCCCTCAAATGCCATTACCCTTCACGGCATGGCCCATTGCCCCCTGCTCTGTGGAACCTTCATGCCCTCTCCCAGCCAGCAGCCATTCCTCCTTCTCCCGTTCCGCCTGTGTCATTCTATCCGGGTCTCTGACCCCTGTCTTCTATTAGATTTGTCATTTTGTCAAGCAAAGTACTGTGATGTCTTCACTTCTGTGTCCCCTCCATCACCTGGCTGAGTGTCTCCCAGGCCACCAGCCTTTCCCAGGCAGCCGTGGAGTGGAAAACGATGGCCTCGTGTGGGGAAAAATATGTTTGAACATCATGTGGGTGATTTGATCCTGCTCCCAACGCCCAAATTCATTTCCTTCTTCCAGCGCAATTCAGAAAAGGGGTCACTTCCACGCGTGAACACTTTTGCTTAACCCGAGCAGACATTGGAAAACCCGCGCTGCAGTGTGATTTAGAGAAGGAAAGGGCCCGGGGAGTCTGTCTGCATCAGTATGTAATTTCAATCCTACCTCGGTGCTGCCAGAGGCTGTTGGAATTGTGGGTTTTTAAGGAGCGCCTGACTGGGTCTACACTCTGAAATATGTCATTTTCCATGCCCGGAGGACAGGTAGAGCTTCAAGTAACATGTGGGGCTGCTTCAGACCTGCTTTTGATCATGTTTTGGAGGTTAAGAAGCAAAGGCAATAGCCTTACTCCTCATACATCAAAAGATGGGAGGCGTGAGGAGGTAAAACAGTCAGTTCAGTTCCTCTCCCTCCCCATCTGTCTTTGGATCCAAAGAAAGGAACCTGGGCCTTGCGTGGCAATGGCTTTGGTGGTGACTGAGAAGGTCGGGCTGCGGGAGGGGATGAAGGCCGTCCATCTCTTATAATGAGATCTGGCTGTGAGGTCAGGAGCAGACAGTCCTCAGGGCCTCCGCATTCCTCTTCGGTGTTATCGTATTGACCCTGGCTTGCGGACCAAGATCAATTCTGTAATCCCTGGAAGGCAAAGCGGCCAGAAGCTAGTATTTGCCAAGGTTTCTGCAGTCTTTGCCATTGAAAGGACCAACATGCCGGATAAAACGAATGCCCCTGAGCGGCTCAATTGAAGCAACAAATTGATTGACCCATTCGGCAATTACATATATTTAGCTCTTGGCATATACTTGGCTCTATTGCGTGTATATATATGGATAAAGAAGAGTTGAAAAGGAGTTGCATTGGAAGTATTTAGGGGAGGGTGTACTGCTCTCTGAACTTGACTTTGAAATACATCTGGCCAGGACCGGTTTGGCTCAGTGGATAGAGCATCGGTATGCAGACTGAAAGGTCCCAGGTTCATTTCAAGTCAGGGGCATGTACCTTGGTTGCGGGCACATCAATGTGGGGTGTGCAGGAGGCGGCTGATTGATGTCTCTCTCTCATCGATGTTTCTGACTTTCTATCCCTCTCCCTTCCTCCCTTCCTCTCTGTAAAAATCAATAAAATATATTTAGGAAAAAAAAAAGAAATACATCTGAAGTAAGATTCACTGGTGGGTGGAGAGAGGGATAGAGTGCTGGGTATGTAGGTGGTAAAGCAGGTACAGTAGCCTTGATGGTAGAATCCACGCGGTGAGTTTGCACATGTTCACTCCAGAGCCCTTTCACTTTTCTCTGTGTTTGATTATTTTCCCTAAGAAAGTGATGGAAAAGAGGAGCTAAGTCTTAAGAAAACAAGTGAGATGACTGCAAAGTCTGGCATGTCAAGAGTGGGGTTTCCCCATGGCCTGTTCTGCACCCACACATTGATGGGTCCTGTGTTGCGGTCCTGCTTCTCACTCCACTCTCTGCTCCCCCTGCCCTGCTCTGTGCTCTTTGAGGCTGGCTGCTATGCCACTCAGACTGCTCTGTTCTTTTGGTTCCAACCAGGGGCAGGGGCAGCATCCGAAGAAGGTTGGAGGAGAGTGGGAAGAAAACCTGGTGTGTTTCTTTTGGATTCCTCCCTCCTCTGGTGCTGGAAGCCTATTCCAGCATGTCATGATTACAAGAGTTTCATGAAAAGGTTGATGGAACTTGGGGACTCAAGAAGGGCTGAGTAACATATGTAATCATCTGTTGGAATGGCTGAAAGGCACTTCCCCAAACCTGAATAGGATGATTGTTTGCTGCCAGACAGGCCAGAGTCTCTTAATCTACATGTTATTGCCTCCTGTTGGCCAAACACTCCAACAGCTATAGGCTATTCCCCAATCTGACAATGCTTCTGTACTCTACCCTTTGAAGTATATTATCTCCATATTGCCTTAGGACAAATTGTGTTAATAAAAAGCCAGGGTCCTGAGACAAGAAGAAACTTTAGCTCCTTTAGCTGAAGCTCCTCTGATCCCCCCACTGCTTTTAAAAAATTATCTTTCATCTTTGGACTCTTATGTAATCTATACACAGCCTTTATCCAGATTGCTGGAACCTTCTTAATAATGGAACAAGAACCCTGGCACCCTGGTACTAAAACCACATCTCTCAGCCCTCCATGGCTTCCAACTCTGCGGACTCCATACGGTATTTTCTCTACTTCACTTCCTGCCCTGGCGGTATTGGCAGTGTCTCATTGGTGCTGGCCTCTGGGTGCATCATTATTCCTGGTTGGTTTTTAAAACCTCTCACACCTCTGTGACTAGCCTTTTAATTAAACTCTTTTTTAATTAAGCAAGTTCTTCTCTCTGCTGGGACCCTAATTGATACCTTTGGAACCAATGCTTTCTAATATATGCAGTACATATTTCTGTTATTTTCCTCCTTAGGCAGAGCCATAGGGTTTGATTTGTGTTTAGCTTGCACCCAGAGCTCTCTGAAGGTCAGGTCTGATTTAGCTTCAGCATGCCTGCTGTACATTCCTGGGTCAACTACAAGAGCAATAGAAACCTGGACCTTTTGAGACTGAGTGTGACCTCTGGGCCCCAATCTGCAAGCTTCTTGGATAGGAGCCCATTGAAGCTAACCTGCCCACTGCTGTGTGGAGCCCAGAAATAATTGCAGATCATAGAAATTCTGGCCCGAATCAGTGGTTGCAGTATTGGCCCTTGTACTAAAGAGTCACAGGTTCGATTCCAGTCAAGGGCATGTACCTTGGTTGCAGGCTCGATCCCTGGCTCCGGTTGTGAGGGAGGCAACCTATTGATGTTTTCCTCACACATCGATATTTCTCTGTCTCTCCCTCTCCCTTCCACTCTAAAAATCAATGAAAAAATATCCTTGGGTGAGGATTAACAAGAAAACGTCTCCCAAAACAAAAAAAACAAAACCAAATAAAACAAAAGGACATTCTGGGAGCCTAGAGGTTTTCAGAATAAATATGTGCTGAAGGGAAGGTAATTTTTTATCTCTTGAGAAAGTCAAACCAACTCTTATGACTCTAGTGAGTTTGATCTGAAGGAAAGTCCCCAGCAAGCTTGGACTTTCTCCTATTCATAAGTTTGTTGCTGGTTTTGATGCTCTTGACTTTTTTTAGACTCTCTTCTGATTTCTTAGCCATAAATACCTTGTACCTGTTATTTTACTCAGGCGTAGAGTTATGCAAACTTAAAAGAATTAATTAGGTTATATCCATTGTTTATGTTTGGATTCCCCATTAACCAACCATAGGACAAAGATTTGAATGAAAATAGTTTGAGATGTAAACCAAAACAACACAAAAACAAAATACATGGGAATGGGGAAGGGAGACAGGGAGTCCATGGTTTTCTCATCAAGCCAGTTATACTGTGGATTATTAGAGTTCAAACTCATGGGAGAAACTCTAGAAAGTGATACAGAACTCATGGCTGAGAGTTATCCTGCTGGAGGGTGAGGCTTGGATATTTACCGTATTTTCCGGGGTATAAGACGACCCCCGACTTTTCCAGTTAAAATATAGAGTTTGGGGTATACTCACCCTATAAGATGACACCCAGCGTATAAGACGACCCCTGACTTTTGAGAAGATTTTCCTGGGTTAAAAAGTCATTTTATACGCTGGAAAATACGGTACATTCATTTGTTCCGTCCCTGGAAGAAGGCTGCGTGAGGGTGCTGTTACTTCTATACATGTCCAGCCTGCCTGCCAGCGGGCCTCTGTGTCTTTGGAGAAACCTCTTGGATAGAAAGTTAACCAGATTGGTAGCTGGAAGTGGGTTGGCCAGCTCCGAGGTGAGGCCTGAGGGATTATGGCAGGCACTAACAGTTCTCCTACATCCAAATTGACTAACTTTACTTGGACACTTAAGACTGAATTCCATTTACCATTTTGATGGTGTCCATGTAAGCAACCTTCAAACCTACAGAGAATTTTGGAGAGTGTATCTGAGCCAAACTGTCGACAGTTGCCGGGAAGGAAAATCTCAATGCCTTCAGATGATGCTGCAGAGCATGGCACTTTTGCACTTTTTTAAAAAAATATGTTTTATATATATATTTTAAGTATATTTTTCATAGAGAGGAAGGAAGAGGTTTAGAGAGCTAGAAACATCGATGAGAGAGAGACATTGATCAGCCGCCTACTGCACGCCCTCTACTGGGGATGTGCCCGCAACCAAGTTACATGCCCTTGACCGGAATCAACCCTGGGACCTTTCAGTCCACAGTCCGACGCTCTATCCACTGAGCCAAACTTCTGCACCTTGTTTTACACATTACAATTAAAAGAGGAGACCTAGGTGGGTTACATGGAATCCATTGGTGATAGGGAGGCGGGAGAAAGCAAAGCAGGGGAACCTCTGGGGTGGGGTAAAAAGGAAAATGACAGACATACTTCTTTGACTTAGGTGGGTGCAGGATAGTTAACAGTCAACAATTAACTCGATGACAATGAGGGGATTTGTGGTCTCCGCAGAGTGGTGCCTGTGCTTTGAGGGATCCAGAAAAAGGAAAATGGACTTGGACATTCCAAAGATATGTTATCATATGTTAGCATAGTTGTGGAAGGACAATAGGCAGGCTCAGTTAGGGTAAAGGTTGACTTTTGACTTTTAGATGCCTGCCTAGGACATGACTACCCACCATAAACTGCTTTTAGTTAGAAAGTTTTCATTCCAGACCATCCTTTGTGGTCACTGTAGGTCTCTGAGGCCTCCCCTGAGCTTGTCAGGTCTAACATGTGGTCTCTTTCACTCACAATAGACCACCCCTTCCCCCCAAAGGGTTTATATATGTTACGGGAAGAAGGCAAAAGATGTTTGGATAGTCCCAACCCTGAATTCCAGGTCACAGTCCCAACTTGAATCAAGATTTATAGCGGGATGGGTGGGGGCTGGGAGACCTGTCTAGATTGCAGATCAAAATATAGGCTGTTGATGGAACCATTTACCCAGTTAGAGGTACATAGGCAGGATTGCTTGGGTTTTAAATCTAAGAACCACTATCAACAACAAACACAAAATCCCACCTTTTGTGCTCATTGAGAAGGCCAGCGGAAATTCCAGTCTTCATTGCTTACGGTTATGCTCTGTTATTTAGAATCTGTTTTTAAATGGTGGATTGTTATAATGAAGATAAGTCTGCACTTCCATTTACTTTATTTATTTATTTATTTTTAATTTTAATATATATTTCTTTATTGATTTCAGAGAGGAAGGGAGAAGGAAAGAGAAACATCAATGATGAGAGAGAATCATTGATTGGCTGCCTCCTGCACTCCCCCTACTGGGAATTGAGCCCACAACCCAGGCATGTGCCCTTGGCCAGAATTGAACCTGGGGCCCTTCAGTCCACAGGCTGACGCTCTATCCACTGAGCCAACGCAGCTAGGACTGCATTTCCATTTAAAGGCAAGAATCATGCATTCACAGCACAATAACATAGCTAACATTCATAGAGTACATGCTACATGCCAGGCACAGGTAGTGACAGCACAGACTTCCAAGGACGGCATCATGAAGGGACCTTAGGCACCGGAAGGGACCTTAGGATAGCCTGTGTGGCCTAGTGAAGGTAAGACACTCTTCTAAGGTTGTGCATCTAAGTGACAGATTGAGTGACAGATTCAGCACTAAGACCCACTAAATCTTCTGACCCCTTGCTTAGTGCTCTGTCCACTAGACCCACTACCTCTGTGACCGGGGGGTAGGTGGAGACTTCTATTTTCATTGACCATCTATTTTTCCTTTGCGTTTGGTCTTGTTTGCACGTTTAGAGGTAATGAACCCCCAGCCAGTCTCCCACGGCCGTGCTGTGCCCGGAGAAACAAATGACCTGGGAAAGGTGGCACCTCCTGATTAGCTCCAACCTGCAGGGCCTGTGAGAAGCCGCATCTTCCAGCCCGAGACCCGCAGGTGGCAGACAGGGTGCTAAGGCCCAGAAGAGTCCATTGTACAGGATCAGAAATGCGTCCTTCCGGGAGGCACTCTTGAAGGGGAAGTGGAGGGGAGGTTTGTGTCATCACACAGTCTCAGTGGCTTAGTTAATCACGTGGCCTGCCTCTCATTGTTAGGGATAACCTTGAGGAATTAATTCACTATGGCGGCCTTCCTGAACATTTTTCAAAAGCACAGTTCCAGCCAGAACTCATCAAGCACTGCTTAGTGAAGAATCGATCCTTTAGCCGAAACTGGTTTGGCTCAGTGGATAGAGCATCGGACTGCGGACTGAAAGATCCCGGGTTTGATTCCGGTCAAGAGCATGTACCTTGGTTGCAGGCACATCCCCAGTAGCGGGTGTGCAAGAGGCAGCTGATCAATGTTTCTCTCTCATCGATGTTTCGATCTCTCTATCCCTCTTTTTTTCCCTTCCTCTTTGTAAAAAAATCAATAAAATATGTATATTTTAAAAAATTGATCCTTTAGAGCCAAGGTTAGTGAACTTCTGTAAAGGGTCAGATAGCAAATATTTACTTATTTATATTTTTATTTATTGGGTCTATACTGCAGCTACCCAGCCCTACAAAAGTAGTCCTAGGCAATATGGAAATAAACGCGCATCACTGTGTTTCAATAAAACTTTATTTATAAAACAGGGTGATTGTCAAAGATTGCTGGAACCCAGTATTTAAATATATACATTTTCTTTTAGTGAAGAGATAGCAGTGCAAGATTTGTTTGACACTGTTTGGATGTAAAGGCAAAGCTCTTTTCCTTTTTAATAGGGGCCCACTGATTGGAATTCTTGGGCATCCTTCAGGCATAAACTCAAGCAACAGGGCATTATGTGAGTACAGAAAGCGGCTAGGTTTTTCAGTCGTTCAGAGGTGCCATAACTGTTATTTAGGGATTCCTTTACTGAGTTATTGCAAAGCAGTAAACCTAGCTTTTACAGAAACAACTTTTCTTACTCTGTTTGCATTTTATTTATTTCTAAAAGGAAAGGTCACATGATTAAAATAGCATCATGGAACAATACAACCGACTCCTGATAAGCACAACACTCAGCTGGGGCGGGGGTGTGTGTGAGGGAGGGGTGCTTAAGGGCCACCCAGAGTGGATGGCTGCCAGCCTTGGGCATCCATACGCTCTCCAGAGGGAACCGAGGCTGGTGATTAATTCAGGGTGTAAAAAGGTCGCCTTCCTTTTGCTCAGAGCGCTTTGAAAAGTTTGCTCTTGCTTCGTTAAAACAGGTCTTGGCCTCTTGTTCGCACTCATATTTTGCACAGGTAGTTTCTTCCCAGTGCACAAGTTCCTACCAAACTGGCGAAATTGCCAACTGATGTTTGCCTTGGTGGTGTTCAAAGCAATGAAATTCTTTTCACTGAGTAGCCTTCCAATTGTCCGTAAAAGCGGTATCTTCTGAAATGACCCATGTGGGTAAAAAACATAGCGATGAGCCATTTCAGAATTTTTATAAAACTTCAACATTCAGGTAGCTTTACATGCCAAATATTATTTCAAGTTGCTTAGAAATGATACACTTTGCCCTAGCCGGCTTGGCTCAGTGGATAGAGTGTCAGCCTGAGGACTGAAAGGTCCCAGGTTTGATTCTGGCCGAGGGCACATGCCTGGGTTGCGGGCTCGATTCCCAGTGGGGATGTACAGGAGGCAGCCAATCAATGATTCTCTCATCACTGATGTTTCTATCTCTCTATCCTCCTCCCTTCCTCTCTGAAATCAATAAAGAAATATATTTAAAAAAAATAAAGAAAAAGAAATGATACACTTCTATTTCTCTTCATGCGGTTCCTCTGACCCCATGGCCGTTGTGCAGATAAAGACACTGAGGCCGGAAGAAGTTAAGTGTCTGTGCTGGGATTTGAACCAGGGGCTGGAACTTTTCTTCTTGGCCACGTCTTTCTGCCTTTCTGGGCCGAGATTGCCCACCAAGAGTGGGTCACAGACTTGACCCAAGGGAGCCCTCTGACACTGAAATCTTTTCCATCGTGCAGTTCACTCTTAAAATATAATAATTCCTCTAAAACTCATGAGCGCTTTGCAAAATTCCAAAGACATAAGCACAAGGGGCAGTTCCTCAGCACAGCGATGGTGAGATCGCGGAGGATGGAAGGGGTGCACAGCTCTCACATCATCTGGCTCCTCCAGGAAGACACCTTGGGGGCCCTGGTGGACATCCGGCCAGTGAGGTCCGTCCAGGGCATGAGAAGCCCTCAGTGAGAGCTTTCATCCTCGGCCCTGTGCCGGAAGCACCTGCAGACTTCTCTACAGGGACATGACCTTGCCATTGGGAAGCCATACCGCTGGGCTGACCGCCCGAGGGCAGGGTCTGGTGCCGCAGCACCATTTCCTGTACAGTGGTACCTCGAGATACGAGTTTAATTCGTTCCGGAACCTTGAGGCGTGGGAAACTATGAGATGCTCGAGTCGCAGTAAACTGGTGGGTCGTGTGCAGCCGGCCGATCCGCGCGATGACTCCTCTCTCACATGTTGCTCGTATTTCAAAGCAAAAATCGCTCGCTCGACGGCTCGTATCTCAAAAATCTCGTATGTTAGGGCACTTGTATCTCGAGGTACCACTGTACTTTATCCAGATCATGAAACGGTGAGCAGACATCACTCCCGGATAGTGAATTGATAATCAGTGGGTGAACACACTCAAGCAGCTAAGTCTGATCTGAAGAGACCAGTTCCAGAGCCTACGGAAGAGCTGGTAAAGTCAGGACCTGCTGCTGGGCTGAGCTGCCTTCAGACAGAGATGTCTCTGAGGCAGTGACAGGAACACAGGAGACTGACAGGTCGTGATGACAATAGCTCCTGCTCGCATGGTGCCTCGGAGTTTGCAGAACTCTTACATTCATCATGAGAGCGGCTGCCGGTGATGGGCTTGGGAGTCGGATGGAGTCGTTATGCAGTCCTGCCTCCTGGACCTGTGACCTTGGCCACGTTCCTGCATCTTTCTGACCCTCAGTCTTTGATCCTGTGTAACATGGGGATGCATCGTTTCCCTTTTGGAGTGTTATGAGCGAAGTCCTTCATTGCTTGCCATATGCCCAGCACAGAGCGCAGTCTGCAGTAGGTTCCATGAAGATGGTGGCACGTCCACGCAGGCTCACTCACAGGCTTGGCACACCCCGGGCCTCCTGCCTCTGCCAGGAGAAATCTCTGCACTTTATCATTGTCCGGGGCAGCACGCTTCTGTTTAATGGCCTGTAAGGCAGAGGCACCGAGCGTCCAGTCAGAAGAGACAAACCAACCCCTCAGAAATAAATGGATCCGTGGTCTGAGCTGAGACACGGACGTGAATTTCGCTCATGCCCTGAGCGGGAGCGGTGACAAATGAATGTGCTTTTGCTAATCACTTACTTTTGATTACAGATTCATTTATTCCTGCGGCACTTGTTTAGTTAGCAAGGACCCTAGGCCAGGTATTGCACCAGCTGCTGGGAATAAAGTGAATAAGAAATCTAATAATTTCTCTAAAACTCATTAGCGCTTTGCAAAATCCCAAAGACATAATGATTCCCGTTGGAAACAGAAATTACTTAGTTTCTAATTGAACTATATTAGATTTAAATCATCTGATTACAGATTACAGCACTAATTAGAAAGCTGAAAAGTACCCTATGAACTGTTTTTTTTTTTTGTTTGTTTGTTTGTTTTTTTTTTTTTTTTTTGGTATAGCTTCTTAAGAGGTCTTTATGAATGTATTTTTATATAACTGAAAATTCAGGGCACAGGTTAGATGGTCTGCAGATTTTAACAGTCACTGTTAAAAAGGGCCCGTGTATATGATGAGACTGTTTCATTGTAGCAGCCAATTTTCTTGACATGTAGCACTTTCAATACGATCAGTAAAATAGCTGTAACTTCTGGGGTTGTGAAAGAAATATGGCCATTTTTTTAAAAACTGGAAAATGGAAAAAAAAGATATTGCTGAGGAAGAAAGGAACTTCACTTTGATATCTATTATGCACATTATTATTCTCAGCCTCTGGTCAAATAAAAGTCTCTCATTTCACAATTGTACTTTACCTGGAGAAATTAAATAATTTCATAAAACGTTATCAAAGAATCCCTATTTAAGGTATGAGAGTGGGGTTTGGAGTTTCTGAGACTTTGATCCACAAGTTGAGAAAATATAGGGCACCTATTAGTTCCGGAAGGAAAGTGATTTTTTTTTTTCCAGTTACGTAATGAAGCTTAGGATGACCTGAATGCTAATATTTCTTCTGGTAAGACACTCTCCGATTATAAGGAGGAAAAAGATGACAGTTATTCACTTTATTTTCCTTAAAAGTTACGCCGAGTCCATAATAAGAAAGAGCAGCAGGATGGGGGCGTCGCTTTTCTCACCCCATGAGGTTATCTAACGGGGTCCCCCCAACCGCTCCTTCAGCACTGCCGGCCACAGGTGCTCACTCATCCTAAGCAAAGACAGGTGACCCTTCTGGTCTTTTTCTCCCCTTGAGTGCAGAAACAGATTATATGATTAGTCAGATCCTTTTAGAAAAAAACAAAACACAGAAGCCCATCCAATTACTTGCCTTAACAATATCCTGCACAGTGACCAAGTGGATGGGGAAGAAAGCATTTCTTCTATATCTTTTAAATGAGTTGTCTTTCGATTTCATTGACAGCCCCTTAGTTATTACATGACTAAGAGGTTATTTGAAGAATGACAGCCATAGATGGACCTGGAGAGCATTACGTATTAGGCTAGCGAAACTAGCCAATCAGAGAAAGACAAGTGCCATGCGATCTCACTTCGATGTGGAATCTGATGAACAAAATAAACTGACCAAATAGAAACAGACTCAAAGATACAGAGAACAGACTGACAGCTGTCGGACAGGAGGAGGGTTAGGGCGTGTGTAAAAAAGGTGAAGGATTTAAGCAAAGAACACTCTAGACACAGGCAATCGTATGATGATTACTAGAGGGTGTGGGGAGAGGTAGAAGAGGGTGAAGGGGAAATACAGGGTGATGGAAGGAGACCTGACCGTGTGGTGGTGAACTCAGTAGAGTGTACTGAGATGTATTACAGATGTGTGCACCTGAAAGCTATATAATTTATTAACCAGTCTCACCCCAATAAACTCGTTAGCCATTCACTTCTGATCTGTGGAAGAGACTTGTTCATGTCTGTTAAATTTATCTTCGAGAGCAGTGAAGTCTTTTCGAAGTGTGGGTTTATTGAAGTCAATTATAAAATTATAAAACTTTGCTCTAATAAACAAGTTTATCTTCTCTTCAAAAAAAAAAAAAAAAGAATAGCTTTGTGGTATTTCATGTTTGTCTCTGCTGTTTAATACAGAGTCTACAAGGAAAACATTGACAACATCAGCTGCCTGGTTGCGAGTCTCTTGCCAGTACAGGCAACCTAAAAGTTTGTTTTTGTCTCCCAGCCTCAGAAATCCGTCCCATTTATACATCACTCATGTGCCCCTCCTTTGCTATTCTACACTAACCCAGTCAGTGAATTAATAATCATCCGGAATAAAAACCACATAAAGATCCCAGATGTACTAAGCGGATAGTGCACACGTGTACATCTTCGCAAAGATACATGTTGCTATTATGTGAGTTTTGCTTCTACATGTGTAAGGGATTGGCCTGGACTGGGAGGGTGGGTGGTGATTAATCAAGGAGAACTTTCTGGAGGAGTCAAATTCTGTGTCAGTGTAAGGAGGAAAGAACGTGATGCTATGGTAACTCACATAAACATTTATTATCCCCATACCTGGTAAGACAGTGGTATTTCTATAGAGAACCACTAACAATTGTTAAAAACAGAATTAACTCCCGCTCTCTATGCCCCTCCCTGGGGAACACGCAGCTGAGTGGCTCTCGTGCAAAGCGGCTCCATTGTAAAGCTGCTTTGCTGTTTTCTGTTTGTTTTGGGGGTTGCTGCTTTTATTTCCGCCTTGAGCCTCTGATTTCACATGTTGTTCATTTTCACTCAGACAGATTTGGGCTGTTATTGACTGAGAGCTTCTAGTCTAATAAGGCCTTTTATTGTATTTATTTATTTTTATTTATTATTATTATTATTATTTAGGCCTTTTATTTTTACCCTTTTAATTGGCCCCAGATTTCAAACTCTGAGACCCTTCCTTGACTTTCCAGTCTGGGCTGGAGGCCACTGTCCTCATGAGTGCTGTGGTGGGAAGAACATGGGTTTGAATCCAAAGACCTTGGCGTGAGTCAGCTGTGTGACCCTAAGCTAGACCTTCAACCTCTCTGAACTTCTGTTTCCTGGCTTGGAAAATTAATTTAATAAGGATAGCAATGCTTACTTTACTTCCCACTGAATTACAGTAAGGATTAAATTCAGTCGTATGCATTCATGAGTGCTAATTGTGTTACTGTTTTTAGTGATCAGCGTTATAATTAGACTGACCCTGTGTGGAGACTTGGCTGCCAAGAAATTCTCCTTTAAGGTCTTCCTCCGTTCCTGAAACACTTCCATCGGGAACCGTTAGCCACACAGAAAACATGTGTGTCCTCAGCAGTTGCTCTTTACCATTCCCCTCAGGCATCTTCAGATGCAGCTCCTCAAAATAGAAACGGTAGCGTTGAAGGCTTTTACGGGGCTATTTCCTAAGATCAGTGCCATATGTCAACATCGCACAACATTATTGTTGAAGTCTTTATTATTATTGTTACTAGAGGCTCGGTGCACGAAATTCGTGCATGGGGGTGCGTGTCCCTCAGCCTAGTGTGTGTTTATCCTTTATCTTTTTTATCTTTATCATCTCTCATCACTTTCCCTGCTCACCTTAAAACCAAATCCTATGGCCGAGCCCAAGGTCAAAGGGGCTGAGAAGTATACTCCTTCCACATGGGGTCGGGAGGTTAAGTGTTTTTGGTCAATGATCTAATCGACCCCAAATGCATAAGTGGAGTTCCCATGAGTGAAAAACATGTGTGTGGCGCAACTGCCCAGCATCAGCAGAGACCCATGCCCCTCTCTGCAGGCCATCCTGAAGTGACACAGAGAGGATGATGGTCACAGGATGATGCTTCCATCCAGAATCTTCCCCACTATTAAAAAAAAAAAAAGATGAGGGGCTGTAGGTGCTAGCAGCTTGCCTTGCATTTAGCTATAATCAGACCATTGCTTTCCCTTATCATGGTTTGTTTTAAAAACAAAACAAAACAAAAAAACCCACCAGTCTTCAGCTTTGAACTTCAGGGATGCTTCGTAATGAGCTGCTGTGACAAAGCGCACGTTGGTGGCAGCATGCCGTGACCAAGAACCACAGCTGATTCCAGAAATCACTGGCCGGTGTGTCTGCTCAGCTGACTACAGAGTGAAGCTCATGAAGCATTGTGGTGACCTGAGTGTTGTTTTTTTAAGTTGACATTTCATCAGTTTTGGCTCAGAAAGGAAAGAATGTTTGTAACAGTAATCCAGACAGAGAGAAGCCCATGTCAGGTCTTTGAATAAATGGGCATTTTAACACAATACATTGAAAGTGTTAAAGTCTGACTGATGCAAGCGATGTAGATGAATACACTGCCTAATGGAGGATGTCCAAATAAGCTACCGGATTTTCCGGCACAGAAGACGACTTTTTAACCCAGGAAAAGCTTCTCAAAAGTCGGGGGTCTTCTTATACACCGGGTGTCATCTTAGAAGGGCGAGTATATCCCAAACTGTATATTTTAACTGCAAAAGTTGGGGGTCGTCTTATAAGCCCAGTCATCTTATACACCGGAATACACGGTACCTCTTTTCTTTTTCTAGGTGCATATTAGAAGAGTCCCAGTTTTTCACCAAATGGAACAGGTTAGAAAATAATCAATCACAAGTAGAAATTAGACTGATTTTTTTTTAAAATTTAGGCTGGAACTGAGAGGGGAATCCTTCTTTGAACTTTACAACTGAGATATACCTCCATCCATACCCCAAACACACCCACACAATAAGTAAGGTCATGGCGATGGTTATCAGGCAGCTAGAAAAACCACCTCCCCAGTTTCCAGCAGCAAAATGCTCATGGAAAGCAGAATCTGTTCCACTGCTAAGCAAACCGCTCTTTTCTTTTCTTTTCCCTTCCTTCCTTCCTTCCTTCCTTCTTTCCTTCCTTCCTTCCTTCCTTCCTTCCTTCCTTCCTTCCTTCCTTCCTTCCTTCCTTCCTTCTTTCCTTCTTTCCTTCCTTTCTTTCTCTTAATATATTTTATTGATTTTTTTTATAGAGAGGAAGGGAGCGGGATAGAGAGTTAGAAACATTGATGAGAGAAAAACATCGATTAGCTGCCTTCTGCATGCCCCCCACTGGGGATATGCCTGCAACCAAGGTATATGCCCTTGACCGGAATCGAACCTGGGACCTTTCAGGCTGACGCTCTATCCACTGAGCCAAACTGATTTTGGCACAAACCGCTCTTTCCTATTGAGGGTGGGTTGAAATGCCCTGGCTCTTATCTTATCTACTTTGCAAAGGCAAGTGTCCCAGGGCAGGTAGTACAAGTAGCGGTCCTGAAATGTAGAGGAATACTCGCTATAGATTCAGGACTAGAGCTATTTAGACTGCAATATACAGTCCCAAGCAAGTCCCAGGACACTTTGAGGGGGGTTAACAGTTGACTTTTGGTTACACCCAGCACTACTGGCCATGCAATGCTTTTGAAATGGTGTGTCGGTGAAAAAGTGTCCATGAGGTATTGAGAGGGTAGGATAGAAAGAAAGAGTGGCCCGCTGAGACCGGTTTGGCTCAGTCGATAGAGCGTCGGCCTGCGGACTGAAGGGTCCCGGGTTCCATTCCGGTCAAGGGCACGTATCTTGGTTGCGGGCACATCCTCAGTGGGGGGCGTGCAGGAGGTACTGATCGATGTCTCTCTCTCATTGATGTTTCTAGCTCTCTGTCCCTCTCCCTTCCTCTCTGTAAAAAATCAATAAAATATATTAAAAAAAGAGAAAAGAAAAAGAGTGGCCTTCATCCAGTCTCTATGGGAGAAGCCCAGGCAGAAAGACGGAAAGACAGTCCCTTAGCTCTTAGTGTTTTAACTGTTTTAAACCGAGCTAAAGAATTGTTCTACTGGAGGCGAGTGCCAATTTTTGATGATGATAATGATGATGATGATGAAAGAACTGACTTACTGAATATGTGCCCTGGTAAGCTGAATGGCCTGGATTAACAAAAGTCAGTTTAACGCCGACGTCCATTCCCTTTCATCTGGACTCAGCAGCCTCCCAGTGTCTGTCCTGAGCTGCCTCTAACGGAAGGAGAATGGCCTCTTCCTTACAAAGAATTACAGTGCATACATGTCAAAGGATGAAAGGAAATAGAAAATCACCATTTGTCAAAGGCCGCAATAATAACAAACACAGGCCAGATCCATCAACAGATGCTAAAATTAGGGGGTGAAAGTTGGAGGAGAAGCAAGATAATTCATAGTAACCTGTTATGTTCTCACCGAAGGATATTTGTTAATAACAAAGCCAAAAAACTTAACGTTACAGTAGAAAACGTTGGCAGACACTACCTCATCCACATGACCAAGCTTAACCTCACCGGTAATAAGACATATTGACATTCTGTATCCCTCAGAGAGAGGCATCGCTTCTGTGGTATTTTTGCCCCAAATGTGCAATCTCAATCTAATCATGAAAACAGCCAAAAGGAGGGATAGTCTACAAAATAACTGACCGGTACTTTTCAAAAATGTCAAAGTCATGAGAGACAAGGAAAGATCTAGGAATTATTGGAGATGGGAGGATATTAAGAAGACATAACAGTTTAATGCAATATGGTATTCTGAATTATATTCTAAAATAGAATAAGGATATTTGTGGAAAAATTGGAATAAGGACTATAGTTTACTTAATAGTATCGAAGAATGTTATTTTTGTCGATTTTATCGTTGTGCTAAGGTTATGCAAGGCATTGATACCGGGACAAGTTTGGGAAAGGTTATATAGGAACTCTACTATTTTGCAAATTTTCTATAAGTATAAAGTTATTTGAAAATAAAAAGTTTAGCAAAATAAAGGTATAGTTTAAATTCCAGTAGTTTAGGGATTTTTATTGTATCATTAGGGTCACCATTTTATCAAATAAAGACCACGATCATCTTCTCTTTACCTATCAAGAAATACAGAAAGCCCTGAAATTTTAAAAAGTCTAATTTTTCATGGCAGTGAATTTTAAATTACACAATTCTGTTCAGCATTAAACTGTCAGTTGGATATTTTGTTTCTTCTGATGTTGCCCTGGGGATTATGGACTTTTTTCTAAACTAAGCAAATGAACAAGAAATGGAATTTCAGAACAATTCTGTCCTAACCAAGTGTGCTGGCCTTGCTGCGCCTGTCCTGACTCTGTAGAAATGACCTGATCTCTAAAGTCACCTTCTCAGGCCCTAACTGGTGTGGCTCAGTGGATAGAGCGTCAGCCTGTGGACTGAAAGGGCCCTGGTTCGATTCTGGTCAAGGGCATGTACTTTGGTTTGGGACACATCCCCAATAGGGGGCATGCAGGAGGCAGCTAATCCATGTTTCTCTCTCATTGATATTTCTTTTTCTTTTTTTAAAATATATTTTATTGATTTTTCACAGAGAGGAAGGGAGAGGGATAGAAAGTTAGAAACATCGATGAGAGAGAGACATCGATCAGCCACCTCCTGCACGCCCCCTACTGGGGATGTGCCCGCAACCAATGTACGTGCCCTTGACTGGAATCGAACCTGGGACCTTTCAGTCCGAAGGCTGACGCTCTATCCACTGAGCCACACCGGTTTCGGCATCTCATTGATGTTTCTAACTCTATCCTTCTCCCTTCTATGTAAAAAAAAAAAAAATAAAAATAAATCAATAAAATATATATTTTTAAGTCACCTTCTCAGGAGAAAAGGGAGCAGGAGCCTTTCGTTAGTAAGTGTGGTTAACACCGAAGGATTGAGCGTGTTGTACCAGGGCTCACTCTCCACATGGCTGCAGGAGTGCTTCCATTATTTCTGGGCTCTGCCAACCCCCCAGCAAAGATTCAGAGCTATTTCCGGGTGTTCCCAGCTGCTCCCCATTAGGGTCCACGGACAATGTTTGCCCAGCACATTTCAGCCAGGACCTAGCACCATTCAGCCCAAATCCACATCATCCACATGGAGCATGGACAGCAGCCTGGGGAGAGTGGTGTCTCGAAAACTAAAGACTTTGAGGGCTAAGGAAGACTCGGGACGAAAACATGTCCAAGCTTGACAAGATAGGTAACAGAGGAGCTGTTTGGGAAGGACACAGGGCCAGGGGCGGAACTTGCGATCCAGGGATGTAACCTTTGACTAGAAATGGAACCCGAAGCTCTGATCACTGAGCAGCACCAGCCAAGGCTTAAATATTCTTTTAAACTAACACTGTTAATGCCAGTGGTCTTGATCCAGCATCTACAAGGGTTCAGAAACCTAGAGAAGACTCTGTGCATACATTAAATAAGAGTCCCAAGATGAAACATAATTTTGAAAGGCATCATGGGGAGTCAGAGGAGACTTAACTAAAGGAACTAAGTTCTCCTTGTCTCAGAACCCCTTGCTTTTTATTATCACAATTTGTCCTAAGGCCAAGTGGAGATAGACACATCAAGGGGTAGGGTTAGGTACAGAATCCATGGTCAGATTGGGGAATTACCTCCGCTGTTCAGGTGTTTGGCCAAGAGGAGGCAAATAACATGTAGATTAAGATGCCCTGAGCTGTCTGGCAGCAAGAAATCATTTTATGTATCCTTTTCAGGTTTGGGGACATGCTTTCAGCCATTCCCAACAGGTGATAACATATGTGACTCAGCCCTTGTGTAGAGTCCCCAAGTCCCATCGACCTTTCGATGCAACTCTTGCAATTATGACATGCTGGCACTGGCTTCCGGCACGCTGTGGCTGCTGTGTTGAGACTAGACTATTGGAAGTTAAAAATAGAAACAGGAAACCGATGGGGAGGTCATTTCTGTAATCCAGGAGAGAGAGAAGGCGGCGACTCAGTCCAGGGTGTAGCAGGGGCGGTGGTGTGAAGGGCTAGAGTTGGGGCTACATTTCAAAGATAAGGCCAACAGGATTTCCTGAGACGTGGAGGTGGGGTGTGAGTAAAAGGGAGGAGGCAAGAATAGCGCCATGATGTTTAGCCTGGGCAGCTAAAAGGAAGGACTTCCTGCCAGTTCAGTCGCAGGAGGAGCAGGAGTTTGCAATGTGTTACATTTGAGATGCTTGCTAGACACCCGGATGTCAAGAAAGCAATTGAATTCTACGACCAGAAGAGAGGTCGTAGGCAAAATGCTGGTATTTAAAGCCAAAGGTGGGTGAGACCGGCAGTGGAGGGAGTGTAAGTACTAAAACATTAAGAAGTCAGAGCACAGGAGGAACAAATGGAAGGTTCTGAGAGGGAGTGAGGGAAACCCAGGAAGACGCCCGGGGAGCATAGTTCACTGGAAGCAAAGTGAAGGCAGGATGGCAGAGGGACGCAGGGTTACGGGCCAATGCTATTGATAGATTGAGTGAGGTGGGGGCAGAGAACTGGCACTGGATTTAGCAGAGAGCATTGGTGACTCAGAGAAAGACATCTCAGGGACAAGGTAAGGCTAAACACCCGCCCCAGATGAGTTAAGAGAAAATGGGGGGAGAGGAGAGAGTGAATTTTGGTGGCTCTTTGGGGGGAGTGTTGCTGCAGAGGGGAGTAAAGAAACAGGTGGTGTTTTCCAGGAAAAGGAGAAGCAGGAGATTTTTTTTCTAAGATGGGCAAATAACAGGAGGTTGCAATGATGAATAGCTCGGGTCCTTTTAATAGTGTTATGGCATCTTCCTGCGCTCGGGGTCACATGGAAAACCCAATAAAACGCTGCTGCTGGTGTCAGGTGGGGGTTGGGAGAGGCAGAGTGGAACAAGATAAACAGGACATGGGAAGGAAAAGAGAGATAATTGAGGATCCACACATCTGAAATTCTGTGAGTCTGGGGAGAACTGGTTACTAGCCATGTCCAGATCAACCTGGCATCTTGTACCAGGTAAGTTGTCCAGTGCCCGCTCTATCATAGGCATCGGTCTTCCTCTTTTTTGAGAGTCCAAGGGCTCAGTTTAATCCTGTGATAGAGAGAGACCAGCCTCAATAGACACATGGACCTCCTAAAACAGACGGAGGATCTTTAGATGATGGTGATGGACGTGGCACAGACCTAAGAGTCAGGCTAGTTGACGTTCAAATTGCAGTGTGTCTTGGGCGATGCTGGGTGAGCTTGGGCAAGTCTCGGAGCCTCCGTTTTCTTATCTACATCATGGGAATTGAAATAACAACCACCTTCGAGGGTTGTTATAAAAATGCAATGAAAGAATAAATATAAATGTTGATACCCCTAAAAAGCCAGTAAATCAGTTCCCTGCACCCTTCTACAATATAAAATAATTTTATTTGCATCGCAAGTTTGTTTTCCCCTAACAATTGAGAGGCACTTCTTCAAACTCTTGACATTTCGGACTCTATTTCTTTAAGAAACTTGTTTGTAAGTGAGCATTTTAAAAAAAAAGGAACCTGGAAAGCCAGCCTTTTATCTCCATGTTCAAATAACTGTAACATGGACAATATAGATTTTTCTAATGCTTCCCTAAAACCCGGTAAGAAGCAAAGCTCTAGTTATCTAGCTCCAGGGTGGTTTTCTGAACACGTTGTACATGCTTGAAATGAGGAGCTCACGAGTCGTCTCCACTCTTGCTACTCTCTAGCTGTCCTCATGCCTTAATAGCACCTGTTTCAACTGTGAGCTCATTCTAGACTCGGACTCCCAGGCTTAGCAGGTGTCATCCAACTCAGTGTGTGCAGCTGCTCGTAAAGAAAGATCAGGCCGAGACTGGTTTGGCTCAGTGGATGGAGCGTCGGCCTGTGGACTGAGGGGTCCCAGGTTCGATTCCGGTCAGGGGCATGTATCCTGGTTGCGGGCACATCTCCACTGTGGGGCGTGCAGGAGGCAGCTGATCGATGTCTCTCTCTCATCGATGTTTCTGACTTTCTATCTCTCTCCTTTCCTCTCTGTAAAAAATCAATAAAATATATTTTTTTAAAAAAAGAAATATCAGGCAGGTGTGCCATTCCCATTGTACAGAGGAGGTAAGAAAAGCACTTGCAGGTTGTGTAATAGCAGAAAACATTCCCCCTGGCCCCTAAGATTTATCCAGAACATTTCTAGAAGATTTTTAAAGGATTTCCCAAAGATAAAAACATTTCCCTAGTCCAGTGGTCGGCAAACTGCGGCTCTTCAGCCCCTGGAGTGTGGCTCACTACCACGGCCTGGGCGAGTCTGTTTTGAAGAAGTGGCGTTAGAAGAAGTTGAAGTTTAAAAAATTTGGCTCTCAACAGAAATTTCCATCGTTGTCCTGTTGATATTTGGCTCTGTGGACTGATGAGTTTGCCGACCGCTGCCATAGTCAACTGTGGCATTCTCATGAGTTTTCAATCAGGGAGGAATTAAGGGGACAGGCAGCTGAGCAGTCGCCTAAGGAGTACTAAGATAGCCCAGGGAAGTAAATGTTTCACTGGAAATAGCAGATGAAGGCAATTGTAGTTACCAGAATGCTCCTCAGAGAGAGTTCTTTATGATTAGAAGATACATTTTGATAAAGATACTTTGGGATGGGGTGGATGAGATAAAACCCATAAAAGGAATTCTTTTTTTAAAGTATATTTTATTGATTTTTTACAAAGAGGAAGAGGAAGGAATAGAGAGTTAGAAACATCGATGAGAGAAACAGATCAGCTGCCTCCTGCACACCCTCCACTGGAGATGTGCCCACAACCAAGGTACAGGCCCTTGACCGGAATCGAACCTGGGACCCTTCAGTTCTCAGGCCGATGCTCTATCCACCGAGCCAAACCGGTTTCCGCTTTTTTTTTTAAATAAGGAAATTCTTCTTAACAAAAGAGCCTCTAAAATTCTTTGTAGGGAGATGGATCCAGGTATCTGTAGGGCTTCTAAGTTTTGCTGAGTGAGCCAGGCAAGCCTGGGCCAGACCTGAATTGCTGGGTGATACAGCTGAATTTATTTATTTATTTATTTATTTATTTATTTATTTTAATACATATTTTATTGATTTTTCACAGAGAGGAAGGGAGAGGGATAGAAAGTTAGAAACATTGATGAGAGAGAGACATGGATCAGCTGCCTCCTACACGCCCCCTACTGGGGATGTGCCCGCAACCAATGTACGTGCTCTTGACCGCAATTGAACCTGGGACCCTTCAGTCCATAGGCCGACGCTCTATCCACTGAACCAAACCGATTTTCGGGAGCATCACCATTTTTAAAAAAGACAGCATCACTGTGAAGGGCCACCACATTATTAGTCAATCCACAAATCTCAGTTCAACCCACCATCTGTGGGGACTCTCTTTTCTGAGACCACGGACCCAGCAGAAAACCCATTGGAGGCCGGATGGCTACCTCGTGTAGGCTGAAGTCCCGGCTGTTGGTGGCCGGGCTGCCGGGCTCCCAGGGAAGCCAGGGCCAGCCCCAGTGCCTGCTTTTAAAGCTCCGTATTCAGGGCCATCTCCTGGAATGGCATTGCGGCTCTTGCCACTATTCCATCATTTATATTCATTTCTTGCTTTCACGTAACTATTTATTCTGCTTACATATGCACCGAAGTTACACTGCTGAGTTTACACTATTTCTCAGACCCCGGGGGGGGAAGGCACCTTGAGCTGGTCTGTTCCAGTGAGTTCTGCGCTTCGTAGACATTCATGTGCACGGGCCAAGGTCACAGCTGATGGTGTGGGGAAGGCTTCTCTCTCAGCCTTGACCCCTGGCTGCACGTGCCTCCTCCCCGTCCCCCCTCTGATACAACAGGAAAAGGTGACAGACACACTGGCCACTCTCAGACAGTCAGTTCAGTTCTGTGCAGGGGCAGGTCAAGTCCAATCTGCCTTTCACTTGAATGAATGAGATCCCCAACTCTACATAGTACCCGCAAATGCCTCCACACCCCACAGCACCATGCCCGGCTGCATTGTCAGCCTGGCAGGACATGGGAGTTCGCAGGAGCCAAGACTGTCGGAGCCTCGAGGGCGCCACCTGTGTGAGGACCACAGGATGGACACTAGCGGGGACTTCTTCCCTGGAACAGGAGCCCATTCCAAGCGGGTTAGCAGAGCTGGGACACCCCCTGGGCACCCCTCTATCCCTTACTCCTCCGAGGCTCTGAACAGTGCCATCTCGCCAGGTCTGTTTGGCTCTGAGGTTGCTCTCTGCCCGGTAGCCAAGTGGCCAGGAGCTGTGGCCTCTGGGGCCGGACAGCGGAGCCCAACTCCTGCTGTCACTTACGAGCCGTGCAGTTTTGTGCCACGGTTTCCTCATCTGTGAAATGGGAATGAGAATACCACCTTCTGCGTGTGAGTGTTGTGAGGGTTAAATGAGTTACCCGTATTAGCTACCGGGTTACATAGCTCAGACGCCAGGGAAACGTAAGAGCTCAAAAGTCTGTTATAATTGCTCTCTATTTTCATGCGAGGCTGTTGTACACCCCCACCGCCTTCTTCAGACGTCTCCCCCTTCTCTAGGAATGTCTTTGTTTGCATGTTATAAATTAACCCGAATGTGCTACATACATTTAAGGCTGTTCTTCAGCATTCTGGCTGTTCTTGGCAGCCAGGTCCTCGGATTGGGCATGGATGTTCTTGAGTGCCACAGAGAGGTTGGGCTTGGAGACCATGCCCATCTCCATGGAGATCTGAGCTACTGGATCTGTGCCTGCAGCTCAGTGATCTCCTCTTTATGCACCTTCTTCAGAAAGCGAGAGCTGCCTCATCTGCACCTTTGCGCGCCTCCATCAGCCAGCCCTGTGTCATCATGGTTCAGCACCTGTTCCTGATAGCGTGCCTGCAGGTTGCTCCTAGTCCCTTCTAAGCCATGGTGCCTGCTAACGGCCCACTGCCCTCTCCTCGCGAGGGATGGGGCACAGGCATCCCGTTTGCATTAAAATGTTCAACCCCGGCCTGTTCCACTGGTGTCCACAGGTGGCCCGGGGAGAGGGAGGGGAGACAGACAGTGATCCCAGAGACCCTGACCACCCCCCCCCCCCCCCGCCTACCCAGGTCCCTGATGGCAGCCTGGACCCTGCAGGCGGTTTCTGGCACTGCCCTCCAGGCCTGTCCACAGATGGCCGCCTGGACCCTGCAAGCAGTGTCAGGTGCACTCGGCTCCTCCTGAATATGCAAAGTAAGACAACACAGATGGAGGGTGAATTTGAATATTCAGGGTAAATTTGCATATAAAGTTATCCTCCATCTTGGATGGCTTAATTTGCATATCACTTCTGATAGGCTGTGGGCATAGTGGAGGTACAGTCAGTATTTTCTCTTTTCTTAGTGTAGATCATTAAGATGCTCACTTATCTCTCATAACAGTAATATGCTCTTTATAGAAAATTTAAACATCTGGGAAAGTAGAAAGAAAAATGAATCATTTTGAGCCAACTTCAATAAACTTTTGCTGATTTTTTTTCGGGGTTTTGCTTGGTATAACTTTGTATTCTATGCACATGCATTTTGTAGACTGCCTACTTCCCATAACATCCTAACAGAAGCCTCTCCCCATGTTATTATAAGCTCTTTGTAAACATAATTTTAATAATTTCAATGATAGGCCATTGGTTACATATACATGACTATAATTTACTTAAACATTCTTGCCTAAATTCATGTTTGTTTGCTTTTAAATATTTAATTGATTTTTTTAGAGAGAGGAAGAGATGGAGAGGCAGAAAGAAAGAGAGAGAGAGAGAGAGAGAGAGAGAGAGGTGAGGAAATGCTACATACAAAATGATGTATGCCCTCCTCCCCACACACTAGGGATCGAACTGAAACTTGGGCCTGAGATGATCTTCCAACCAACTGAGCCACACCGGCCAGGGCTCATGTTGTTTTTAATTTTTCGGTATACTGAGATGAACATGCTTGTGTATAAGACTTTTTCTCCCATCTCTGCGACTATTTCCTTAGACTACATTGTGAGAAGTACAAGTAGTAGGTCTTAGTAGTATATACAGTGGTACCTCGAGTACGAGTTTAATTCGTTCCATAATCTTGAGGCGTGGGAAACTATGAGACGCTCGAGTTGCGGTAAACCGGTGGGTCGTGTGCAGCCGGCCGATCTGAGCGATTACTCCTATCTCAAATGTTGCTTGTATTTCAAAGCAAAAATCGCTTGCTCGATGGCTCGTATCTCAAAAATCTCGTATGTTAGGGCACTCATATCTCGAGGTGCCACTGTATTTAAGAGTCTTTATACGTTACCTAATTACTTTCCAAAAGAGTTATATCAAGTAAAACTACCATCAAAACATATAAAAACACAACCTTGGTAGAACTGGGTTTTATCATTTTTAAAACCTTATTTCAGTTTATAGGGAAGCAGTGACCCTGAGGGTTGCAGGAAGTTGGACTTTAATATTCATGTGTTTTGAGTATTTTTCTGTACGTGGATTTTTAAACTATCTTTTCTAGCCTGTTTATGCCCTTTATCCATATTTCTCTTTGAATTGTAAAATGTTCCTGTTGAATTTTGTATGAGTTCTTTATACATGAAATGATACCATTTTTTCCCCTGTCTGGAAATGTTTGTCCCCAGGCTGTATTTCATTTTCTGTTGTTGTTTTGACAGGAAGGAATGTTTTGTTTTTATTTTGCGGGGTAACCTGTTTATTTTGTGTATGATTTGCTCTATTAACACAAACTTAAAAGTAAACATCCTGGGGTGATTGGAGCAAGAGGGGAGGAGTCTTCTTGTTTTATGGTTCATAAATGTAAATTCCTCGGATTCTTTAATCCATCCGGAGTGAAGTTATGTTGGTGTGCGGTATGAATTAAGGCTTGAAATTGATTTTCTCTTCTAATTTGATAACCAACTGTCCTGTCATCTGTGGGATAATTCTTCCATTCCCCATTGATCCCAATCATAAATTAAGTTTTTTGTAATACATTCGAGGGCTATCTGTTCTTCCCTATTGATCTGCCTGTTTATTCCTATGCCAATACCATGGTGTTTTAATTATAGTTAAAGGATATTTTAAGTCCACTATTTCAAGAGAGAGGCCCAGCAGAGCCAGAAAAATGATGTGAATGTGAAGTTATGGGCAATAGATACTTACAGATGCCGAATAGTCTTCTTTTCCTTGCCCGTCCTTGGGACCTGAACGTGTCACGCCATGATAGATATTTGTGGAAAGGAGATACTCAGTGATGTAGATGTACCCCTAAAAGCCATCCAGGCATTAGCTCCCCTGGACAGAGCTTAGGTGGGTACCACTGTCCTCTGCCTGTGCCTCTGCTTTCTCTGTGTTCCACATGAATCCCTCCCCCAGAGTCCGCCTCCACCAAGGAATAGCATCTTCCCTCACCCCTTGACGGGTTGCTAATGTTCATCTATGATGTTGGCATCTCGAGCTCAGGTGGGGCCAGGTGACCCGCTCTGCTCAATGAAGTGAGTGGTAGTGACTTGTGTCCCTCCTGGGAAGAAGCTTGGAGAACCAGTAGACAGTACTCCAGGCTCCCTTAGCCTGAGCCTGCAGTGGGGACAGCATGGAGGAGAGTTGGAGCATCAGCAATCTTGCAGAATGAAGGACACATGAATCCTTATTGTTGTCAGTCACTGTGTTTGGGGGTCATTTATTACAGCGACATGACCTGGCCTGCCCTGACTGAGAGCAGGTGTCAGACTATGTTGTAACAGAAAACCGGAATAATCAAACCACGCTTGGAGAGTTTGGAGTTACGTTTATTACGCGTGGGTCCAGAGGAAAATGTCTCTCAAATTCTGGGCCCCACCATGCAGGAATTTTCCCTATTTATATGTTTTTACCTTCTCTGTCTCCCAAATATGGGATGTTTCCCGCCCCTTTGCAAGTTCTTAAAGGGCCCCTATGTGCTGAGGCCTTGAGACCTCAACCCAAGGCCTGGCCTGGTGCCGGCACTGATTGATCACTTTGTCCAGGGAAGGTTTAATGGCCTCTCTGAAGTGAGAATAGCCTCATTTTCCTTATTATGGAAGCAAGCAAACATTTACAGAAGCCAATAGCAAGGCTAACATTTCAAACAGCAGTTTTCCTATGAGATGGATGCTTCAGTGTCACTGTGGTTCTGACATGAGCATGGGCTGATGGACATGTGCACCGACCAGGACTCTGGCCTGATTGCTAGCCTGGTACTTCAGTCAAGTCTTATCACCACCTCTCTTTAAGGCGACTTTGCGTATCTCAGATCTCATCCAATGGGCATTGATTTTCTCACTTAGGTTTTATAGTCCTAGGGATGCCAGTCCCTCTTCTCTGTTAGCAAGGACATGCTTTGCTGTGCTGGGCCGTCGACAACTTCATATTTTATTGTTTCCACGATGTTTATCTTCTCTTCTCGTTGAGATCGTAAGTCCTGGAGTCCTGGTTAATGTTGCTGCTATGTCTGTCCCTTCACAGGCCACAGCGCCGCCCTGGGCCTGCCTTCCTCCCTCTGAGAATATGTGTGATGTACATTTGACATTTTCTAAGCCTGCGTGTGAGGTGCTCCACTGTGCTTTGTTACTTAATCCGAAGACCTTCTTGCTCCTAACCCAGTGGTTCTCAACCTTCCTAATGCTGGGACCCTTTAATACAGTTCCCCATGTTGTGGTGACCCCCAACCATAAAATTATTTTCTTTGCTACTTCCTAACAGTAATTTTGCTACTGTTGTGAATCGTAATGTAAATATTGTGTTTTCCGCTGGTCTTAGGCGACCCCTGTGGTGGGGTCGATGGACCCCCAAAGGGGTCACGACCCACAGGTTGAGAACTGCTGTCCTAATCGAACAGACCTGCACAGGTGACTGGGGACGAGAAGCATCAGAGGGGGAGAAGGGTTTTGGTGTCCGCCCCCTCTCCCCCACCAAATGGGGAGATGGGAAAGTCTAAAAATCACAAGGCTTGGTTTCTGGAGTCCAGACGCCCTGGATTCCGAGCTCCGCTTATGCGGTATGCGATAGGGGCAGCCTATTGGCTCTCGCTCAGCCTCAGCTTACTCATCTGTAAAATGGGTTCTTTTGCAGGGATTCGATGAGAAGATATGTATGAAGGGCTTAAGCACAGGAATAAAAGTAGTTATTTTTACTTGTCTTTATTACCAGGTTAGCCCAGATGTCTCTGGGGTTCCCTCCTTCCTAGCTGGTTGGTTAAATTTGGCGCGAAGTTCCCTGCATTACTCCCCGAGGCCTTGGAGTTGTCCTCAGTTCCTGATCTGTCTCCATCACCTTGGAGTAGCTCCTTACCCCCTCTCCTTCTCAGCGTTCTCACCCCTGAAACAGGACAATGTTAGTACCTACCTTACAGAGTCGTTGTGAGGATTAGTGAATCAATCCACCCAAAAGCCTCTAGAACAGTGGTTCTCAACCTTCCTAATGCCACGTCCCTTTAAGGCAGTTCCTCGTGTTTTATGGTCGGGGGTCACCACCACATGAGGAACTGCATTAAAGGGATGTGGCATTAGGAAGGTTGAGAACCACTGCTCTAGAACAATCTCTGACATAGAATGAGCAGCCAGTCAGTTCTGATTGTTTTTATTCTCCGTTTCCACATTTTGTAAGTCTGGCAATTTTTGTTGACTATTAGTCATCCATGCTCTCCATCCTGCAGGCTCAGTTCCATTACATCCTGCTCCTTCCAAAGCCCACGTTTCCATTACTTGCCCCTCATTGACCCCTGAGCCTCCTGGAGACCTGAGGTCCAATTAAGCGGCTCCTGCTATTTCTCTTCTGGGGAGTAGCCTTGCCAGGTCACTTTGCCCCCAGTCCTAAGTCTGGGAAGATAAAACGTCCCCATTTTCTTATGTTACCATTTAAGATGCTACCGAGAAAGGGTGGAGGGCAAGGCAAGGCTTGCTGTCTTGGTCCAAGGGCAGAACAAAGGGATATGCAGGTGACAGGGTTTTTGCCAGCCAGTTACTGTCCCATGGAGCAAATTTGTTCCCACCCACCGCAGTTCCAACGGTTCTTCCACCATATGATCCTGGAAGTAATTGAAAACATCTCTTTAGGGTGGAATTTGTACAGCTGGGATGAAATCCTGGCTATTCCATTTCCTGTCATGTTGAACATGTTAATAATTGTCTTCCCTCAGTCTCCTCATGTAAGTGGGTGTGAGGTCACCTACCTTGCAGATCTGTTGAAAGAATTAAAAGGAGTAACTCAGAGCCCTCGCCGGTTTGGCTCAGTGGATGGAGTGTCAGCCTGCAGACCAAAGGGTCCCGGGTTTGATTCCAGGCAAGGGCACATACCTTGGTTGCAGGTTCTTCCCCAGCCTGGGCCCTGGTTGGGGCACATGCAGGAGGCATCCAATAGATGTGTTTCTCTCACATGGATGCTTCTCTCTGTCTTTCCCTCTCTTTTCCATTCTAAAAATCAATGAAAAAATATCCTTGGGTGAGGATTAAAATAAAAAATAAAAAAGAGTATGCCCTGACTGGTTTGGCTCAGTGGATAGAGCATTGGCCTGTGGACTCAAGGATCTCAGGTTTGGTTTTGGTCAAGGGCATGTACAGTGGTACCTCAAGATACGAGTGCCCTAACATACGAGATTTTTGAGATTTGAGCCATCGAGCGAGCGATTTTTGCTTTGAAATACGAGCAACAGTTGAGATACGAGTAATCGCGCAGATCGGTCGGCTGCACACGACCCACCAGTTTACTGCGACTCGAGTGTCTCATAGTTTCCCACGCCTCAAGGTTACGGAACGAATTAAACTCGTATCTCGAGGTACCACTGTACTGTGTTTCAGGCACATACCAGTGGGGAGTGTGCAAGAGGCAGAAGATCGATGTTTCTCAATGATGTTTCTAACTCTATCCCTCTCTCTTCTCCCTTTAAAAAAAAAATCAATAAAATATATTAAAGGAAAAAAAGAGTAACTTACACAATGGTAGGCCAGTTACGTGTAGCCAAGAGTTACAGATACCAGGAATGCAGCCCAGGATCACCTTGTTAATCCATGCGTGAGTGAGAATACAACCGCCTGGGTGGGAATTCCATCCTTTCTCCAAGCCTCACCTGGCCTGGGCGGTCTGTGGGTGCCAGGGAGAGGAATCTCTTTCCCTATTTGCCCACACACATCCTCTGTTCTTGGGGCTGATGGAATGGGCTGTCTGGAAAATGCTGCAGACCGCCAGGCTTGGAGATGATGGTCAATAGATGGCAGTCATTATCATCCTCAGCCAATCCATATGCCAAAACTTGAGCCCGCTGTTCTCAAAGTCTCCAGCATTTTGAGAAATGGTGGTGGTTGGTTTAGTTTAAATGACTCTTCACCTCTGTTTCCTGAAGGATACGAAACCTTAAGCCAGTGGTTCTCAACCTGCCTAAGGCCTAGACCCTTGCATGCAGTTCCTCATGTGGTGGTGACCCCCAACCATGAAATGTTGCTACTGTTATGCATCATGATGTAAATATCTGCATTTTCTGATGGTCTTAGGCGACTCCTGTGAAAGGGTCCTTCAATTCCCAAAGGGGTCGTGACCCACATGTTGAGAACCGCTGCCTTAAGCCTTTGGTGGTTTAAAACAAGCTTTCACAGTTGTTGACGGAGAAGCTTCTTGTGCCACTTACCTCAATACCTTGCCAGGAAGGAGCCAGAGGTGAAGGTTTGGCAAAATGCTTCTTGCTGCCATCCTGCACATTGCAGAGGCCAGATTTCAGCCCAGCACCAGGGAAGGGGATGTGGCCTGGGCACCCAGCCCAGATGTGCTATCCTGCGGTTCGGTGTGGTGATGGCAGGGCAGAGTCACTGTGGCTGCTCGCTGCTGCAGGTGGCAGTGAGGGGTGCCATCAGCTCTCTGTGGCTGACCTTCAGGCTCAGGGGCAGGTGCTGTCCAGGCAGGAGGCAGCCTTGCCCTGCCTCAGAGAACAAGGCTCTCCTGCTGGATTATGATGAAAAAATGACATTTTTCTTCAGTGGTTTTATGGTGAGATTAATTTCAGATTTATAGAAGCGGGGTAGCAATCGCACTGGGTTTCCATAACTCAGCTTCCCCTGGTGTTAGATTGCCCGGGCACACTCATCCAAACCACGGGATTCATATTGGTACATGCCACTAATTAAGGCAATGGTCGCCAACCTTTTGGATCTCAGAGACCACTGATTGGTGACCGCTGAGCTGAAGGACAGTCCTCCCTCAGATGCTATCAGTCTGTCTACAAATGTGTCTTTTTTTATTTTAATATCAAATCCAGGGAAGCACATTGGATTTTTCTGGTCCTATCTTCTTCGTCTCGGTCTGCGGAAGATTGTCTGTCTTGGTCTTTCACGTCCTCGGCGCGTTTGAAGAGTATTGCTTAATTATTTTGTAGCGTGTCATTCAATTTGAGTTTGTCTAATATGTTTAAGGCTTAGACTGCGGCTGCGTATTTTTGGCAGGAGCACCAGACAGGTGAAGTGTCCTTCCCGTCTCAGCATGAACAATATCAACGTGACTCCATTGGTGATGTCAACCTTGACCATTGGTTCAAGCAGGGGGTGGCCGGTCTCTCCACTAAAGCTGCCTTTTCTCCCTTTCAGACTCGGTGTATTAGAAGTAAATTGCTAAGTCCAGCCCACGCTCCCGTGAGGGAAGTGAAGTGCCCTCTCCCAGGGCAGCGATTTTCAACCCTTTTCATTTCATGGCACACATAATTACTGACATTCTGTGGCACATCAAAAAAATGGTATATTTCTTGCCACTCCGACAAAAAAAAAGTATAATTTTGATTCATTCACCCTAGACAGTTATTGTTGTGTTGTCGTTTTTGTATTTGACAATCTAAGGGAAAAGAGGTCAGTGTCCCTGACAAAATAGTCAGGTGTTGCGTGTTTTAAAAGAATTCTCGCTGCACACCAGTTGAAAAATCAATCTCCTAGAAGAAGAAAATAAAATACAGTGGTACCTCGAGATACGAGTGCCCTAACATACGAGATTTTTGAGATACGAGCCAGCGATTTTTGCTTTGAAATACGAGCAACATTTGAGATAGGAGTAATCACGCAGATTGGCCGGCTGCACACGACCCACCAGTTTACTGTGACTCAAGTGTCTCATAGTTTCCCACGCCTCAAGGTTACGGAACAAATGAAACTCGTATCTCGAGGTACCACTGTAGTTTGTGTGGACATGTGTTGAAATCACCACAATAATTAGTAAATATTTTTGAGGAAATACTTTGAGGCTATGCAGATATTCTCTGTATTAAAGCTTCCCTCACTGGGGTTTTTATTGACCCATGAATTTTGTTTGCAACAATGATCACTGTCCTGTTCTCATAGTGATACTCTCTTTCCACACAAGGACCTTCACTGCGGTCACCTTCTGTGGGCTATTGGACAGTATTAGGACCTAAGAGAGAGAGGGGGGGAGGGGCGGGAATTAAAGATGTTCCCAGATTTTGGACCACGGGGAATATGGGAGGGAGAGATTTGGAGACTGAGGATGATGGTTTTCATCTGGGACGTTTGAAGTTTGGGGTGTGTGAGCCATAAACCCTGAGAAGACCAGTGAGACACCCACATGGAACTTACTTGAGAAGGTACATTTTGTTGGTGTCTGGGGATGCTGAAGCCATGGAACTGAGTGAGATCACTTGGGAAAATGGGACTCACAGTGGGGCTCATAGAGGGGTAGGTGGGGAGTTCAAAAGGACACCCACATAATCATTTGTGTAGAAACTCCCAATTGAATCAATAAGCTAACAAACTATGAGATGCGGTATTTTCTCTCTTTCTAATCTGACAAATGTATTTGCATCATTATCTGGAAGACCTCGTTCCAATTTGGCTTTCTCAGACTCCTTGAACTTCCACTTGAAAAGAGGTGACGTGAAGACATCTGGCTCCTGAGCCCCTGGCCTTGGTGCCTCCCTTGGTCTGCCCTTCGCTGAAGGGTGCTCCTGGGTGTGGCTGTGGACACCTCAGCCTGCAAGCGCTGTCTATCACCCATCCTGGCAAACTGCAGTCCACTGGCCACCCCTGCCCCTGAGGGTCCACGCTCCAGCAGCATGGTCACGCTCAGAAGGACAGCCCCAGGGAAGTCCAGGAAAGGGCTCAGGGCGCTCTGGGTAGGGAATCTGGAGTCTTGGGTGTTCAGGGTAGTGGTCTACAGGTTGAGGGGGCTGGGTCCAGGGTTCTCAGTAGGCATGTCCTCTTGGTCTGGGATGCCACACTCCGGCCATGGGGAGTGGTTAGCCTGAAGTGGTGGGTTACATTCTGCAGTTATACTCCGGAGTGTTGGTGGATCATTCTGGAGTTATGCTCTGGAGTGTTGGTGGATCACTCTGGAATTATGCTCTGGAGTGTTGGTGGATCACTCTGGAATTATGCTCTAGAGTGTTGGTGGATCACTCTGGAATTATGCTCTAGAGTGTTGGTGGATCATTCTGGAATTATACTCTGGAGTGTTGGTGGATCACTCTGGAATTATGCTCTGGAGTCTTGGTGGATCACTCTGGAATTATGCTCTAGAGTGTTGGTGGATCATTCTGGAATTATGCTCTGGAGTGTTGGTAGATCATTCTGGAATTATGCTCTGGAGTGTTGGTGGATCATTCTGGAATTATGCTCTGGAGTGTTGGTGGATCACTCTGGAGTTATGCTCTGGAGTGTTGGTGGATCATTCTGGAATTATGCTCTGGAGTGTTGGTGGATCACTCTGGAATTATGCTCTGGACTGTTGGTAAATTACTCTGGAATTATACTCTGGAATGATGGACCATTCTCTGGAATTATACTCTAGAATTACACATTGGAGTGGTGGATTTCTAAGGGAAACACAATTGTGATGTGAACGCTGCCCTTGGACCCCCCAAAATGCAGCTGGCAGGGCTCTGGAAAACACTTCGTGCTGCCCCTCAGTGTCTGAGAATTTCTGGAATCCCTGGGTAATTGGACAAATTACTGTCTTAAAGTCACACTCTTACTCCCGCCTTGAAGGCATCACCTTGGAATTGGCCCCACTGGCAGATCTGCGGTAACATATTCATAGCGATACTTCATTAATAATAGTTGGAGCAAACTTCAAAAAGATGGAAATAAGTGTTTTTTTTTCTTCCTACTTAGAATTTCCGGACTATTTTTAGTTAGTCTGGGCACTTTCCAGTGCATCAGTGAATATAACTTGGTTCATTCCGTGAAAATCAAATAACTAAAAAGCTAGCAATGTGTTTCTGTCACAGATGATAATTTTGTTTGCATTTTGAAGTGTTTTTATGAATTGGATCACAAAACTAATTGAATGAGAGATGGAATTTTGCTCAGGAAGTTGGAGTATTTTTTGAAATACAATTACCATAAGAAACTGGCCTAATTATTCAGAGTTTTCTGGTATAAAAACCTAATACAGTTTTGAAAGCCCTTCGAAGAAGAAAGCCCAGGAATACAGTTCCCTCCTGGCAAAGAAACACACTCTCTCTCTCTCTCTCTCTCTCTCTCGCTTTAATCTCTTCAAAAGTATAGTTTTAGCTTCTGAGAACACAGCTCCGGGTCATACTGTGTAAATCCATCATACTGGTTTTAAAGGCTACAACGCTTTAAAACTAGCTTTCTAGGGTGTAATATACTTCTCTGTCATTGCAGCCATTGGTGGTAACATATGAGTGTTGTTCTGCGTCTAACTGCTGAAACCTTGTTCAGTCCACATGTCGGTGGTCTGCTACTCAGATTTTTTTAACATTGAGGAAGCACTGGTATCCCAGGAGACCTCAGTGCTATAACCATTATCCAAGCTTTTCTGCTTCATTCAGACTTTTTGGAAAATGCAGCTGTGGCTTGGCTTATCCAAAGATTAGACTTTTGTCCTGGAGGCTCAGAAATTGTACAGATGTGAGAAGAGTTAGTTTCACTCTCCTCTTTCACTCGATGAGAAGTGGTAGCTGGAAAAGATTTGGGGGAATACTTTGGCTCACCTCATTAGAACCACAAAGATGTCTCTTAAGCTGACATCAAGCCATGTTGGCAAGACTTGCCCGCTGGTGGCTCTGGCCTTCTGGTCCTCTACTTTCCCTGCCTGGACTCTATCTTAAGAGGGGGGGGGGTAGGTGGGGGCAGGGGTGTTGGGCAGGAGGCACTTGCCGTCTTACTCTTGCCTTTAGCCCACCCTGTTCTATAAAGAGGCCAATAATCGTAGAAGCAGTGTGCTTGGTCTGCTGGAGCGCCCTCAGCTGGAGATGTGCCCTACCCTCCAGGACATTTCAAACCAATGCACCAGGAGAAAGATGCCGTGCTCCCTAAGCAAATGTGCCTTCAGAGGAGGCCTCTGTGCTTCCTTCCAACCAGAGGGCCATTGAGGCACCCCCTTCTACTCACAAGTGGGAAAACCACCAGTCCTCGGGCCCCAATAACCTTAGTGTTGCATTCAACCACTTTGCAGGAAAAAGGGTTCATTGGGTTTATTAACACCTGTTCTCCAGAGGGTGTGCAGGCTGGAGAGACTGCAGGAAGGGAACTCTCTCTTAGGATCCAGAAAGGTCAGAGAAACCAGCAGGAAAGTCTTGACCAGTGGCCAACAGGTCCCACTGAGTGCACAGGTCTGGACAGTGGCAGTGTTGCTCCAGGCATCGGGTGAAGTGAGAACATTTGAATGTCCTGCTGCTCGTCCCTAAGGTATTGGCAGTTACAGAAGCGACTGAGGGCAAGAATGGGACTGATTTCCCTGTCAGTGCCAGGTTGGGAGGGGACAGCAGTGATGTCATACCGGAGACAGGGCTGCACTGTTGGCCTCCACTTAGAGGTGCCCTCTCTTGCATCCTGAGCCGGTACCCAAGGTGCATGGACCTCTAACACAGTCTCTTTTCTTTTGGCCAAAACAAAACAGGCAAGATGGGGCCCCCGCTGCGCGTGGTGCTGGACGCATTGAACTGCACGGCCTTCAGCATCCAGTGGAAGGTGCCCCGGCACCCCCGGCACCCCATCGTTGGCTACACCGTGAGTACCTGGGCACAGGGTTCTGCCGTGGGTGCTTCTTCTCATCGTTGCTCCTCCCGGTGTGACCCCCTCCCATCAGCCCCGCGCCTCGATCACTGCCCCCTTTCCTTTCTCTCCTGAAGCCAGAGGAAATGCCTCCAGTTCAAGGTCATTTGTAAGTGTCCTTGTTACAGAAAACCAAAATAACCAAACCATACTCCGAGAGTTAGGAGTTACATTTATTACGCGCGGGTCCAGAGGAAAATGTTTCTCAAATTCTAGGCCCCAACATGCAGAAATTTTCTTATTTATATGTTTTTACCTTCTTTGTCTCCCAAATATGGGATCTTTCCCGCCCCTTGGCAAGTTCTTAAAGGGCCTCTATGTGCTGAGGCCTTGAGACCTCAACCCAAGGCCTGGCCTGGTGCCAGCACTGATCACTTTGTCCAGGGAAGGCTTAATGGCCTCTCTGAAATGAGAATAGTCTCATTCTCCTTTTTATTTAAGCAAGAAAATATTTACAGGAGCCAATAGCAAGGTTAACATTTCCAACAGCAGTTTTTCTATAAGATGGGTGCTTCACCCTGAAGGTCAGTTAGGATCTACCCTGTCCTTCCTCTGCTCAGGGATCGGAAAAGTTAAAATCTGTAAAAGACATGGTTCCTGTACCCCGTTGCCTGCGGTCAAGTAGCAGGAACATGGGGAACACTAACGGGTCACCGTGGCATGTGGTCCATACAGACAAACTATGGGGGAAGGGATGGGCCAGCCCAGTGGAGGGGGGAGAGAGAATGCGTTCCTGCCTTCCACAGGTTGCACATCGGACTGGCTGGAGCCCCCAAGATGTTTATTGTGACCAGTGTTCTTAAAAACGAGTCACCTTCTAGAAGTCAAAAGGTCTCAGAGGGACATTTGGAGTTCTCAGCTCTCGGGGGGCCATCGGGAGAGCTGGCTGCACTGGGCCCCCATTCCCATTTCAACAGGCAGGGTAGCCTTTCATCCACACCCTGTCCTATCGTCTCCTTAGAATAGAGAAACGTGTTTCCTGACTCAGGTTGAAAGGGGGGGGAATGGGGATTCCGGGGGGTGGGAGGGCGCGGGATGCAAGGTTACCTGAGAGCGTGGTTGTGAGGAGCAGGAGCCAGTCCACCCACCTCACCAACGAGAGCTGGCCTCTGGCCTCTGCAGGCTTCCGAGGTGACCTCTGGCCCTACGTGTGCTGCCAGTTGCCTTGTAGTGTGCGTGAGGTGGGGCAGGGCACCCCAAAGCCCACTGCAATGTGGGTGCCCCCTGAACCCCGACCCCAATCCGGCGGGGAAGCCCTGTGCTGCCCTCACCTGCCGTCTGCACCTCCCAGGTCTCCTACTCTGTCGTCGGCACCAGCGAACCCCGGTGGGAGCGGACCCGCAGAGTGGAGCCGGGCCAAGACCCCACCATGGTGAGTACTCCGTCCCACAGCTCTCCTGGCACACCGGGATCGGCATTTCCTAGATGCTCAGGAACGTTTCTGATTTAGGGGGAGGGGTGCTACAGTAACAAGGCCGTGTGGTCCTCGCGAAGGTGTGGGTGCCTTTCGTGTCCACGCGTGTCTGCGCCTCCAAAGGCAGCCACACGAAGGAAGCGTTCAGACATCAGCGTCCCGGACTCAACCTACCCGTTCATCGCACGAGAAGACATCTGCCTTACAGCTGTTCTCCCTTCTTTTCCTCCAAAAGCTCCACTCTGACTTCGGGGACATCTCCATAAAGCTTTATCAGTAAACAGGACACAGCTGTGTCTTCCCCTCTGCCTGGCGACACGGAGCGGGAGAAAGTGATGTCATTCGCAGCGCACACTCAGAGGGTCCCTGCTGCCTGTCTTTCTCCTCCGGCCTGCCCTTCTGCTAACCAGTTGTCGGCTCTCCATCCATTTCTTTTTTTTATTTTTTTAAAAAATATATGTATATTTTATTGATTTCTTACAGAGAGGAAGGGAGAGGAATAGAGAGTTAGAAACATCGATGAAAGAGAAACATCCATCAGCTGCCTCCTGCACACCCCCCACTGGGGATGTGCCCACAACCAAGGCACATGCCCTTGACCAAAATCGAACCCGGGACCCCTCAGTCCGCAGACTGACGCTCTATCCACTGAGCCAAACCGGTTTTGGCGATATCTGAACTTTTCAAAGGAAACAGCTCCATCCATCTGGGTGAGCTGGTACTGCCACATTGTTCAGGCATAACATGACTGAAGAAATGGAACTGCTGGGCCCTGCTTTGGAGTGGAGCTGCAGTCCAATATTTCTGAGGCGCTCCAGGTGACGGGAACAGAGGGAGCTGGGGAACCTCTGTCCTGCATCGTATCATAGGGATGCCATGACATTGGACAAGGTCCTGATCAGAGAGCCCTCAGCAGCATGCCTGCCCGAGCAGGCACGGAGTGAGGGTCCGCAGAATCGGTGTGGGCAGCTGCCCCAGGCTGGCGTGGTTGGGTCCACGGCTCTGCGGGTTCATTTCACCCCACAAACCTGCCTGCTTCCTTCTCATGTGCTTTTGTTTCCTCTCTTTCCAGGGGCAGCCTGAGCCTCCGGCAGTTTTTGTAAGTATGTTTGAGAAAAGTTAATCCCTCCCCCAACCCGGGATCCAGGAGACCCTTTTTTAAAATTTATTATTTATTTTTTATTGATTTTTTTACAGAGAGGAAGGGATAGGGACAGAGAGTTAGAAACATCAATGAAAGATAGACATCGATCAGCCGCCTCCTGCACGCCCCCTACTGGGGATGTTCCCACAACCAAGGTTCATGCCCTTGACCGGAATCAAACCTGGGACCTTTCAGTCCGCAGACAGATGCTCTATCCACTGAGCCAAATCAGTTTCAGCTCTCCTCCCTTTCTTATTTCCCCTAACCATTTGAGACCTCAGTGAGACAGGACTGGTCACCTAAAACTGGGTGACTGATTTTCTTTGGGTTGAATGACAAACAAAAGACTGGGTTGGCAAGTGGCAAAATGACCAAAATTACCCGGCTGATAACGTGGAACCCCCATGCATGCTTTGATAATCTGCCCACGTAGAGACTTCTGATTTGGTTAGCGTTTGCGCTGACCTTTTTTTTTGTAGGAGAGCAACCTACAGTTTCATCCTGCAAAAATAAAGAATAAAGCAAATCAAGGGCAATCTGGCCATTTCCTAGAGTTAGAAAGAGAAAAGGATGTTTAAACTGGCAGGCTCCACACTTTTCCATGCATACCATCAGTAAACACATTTTTGAACGTATACCAATATATGTATATTTATGTACTTATTCATAATACATGTGCCGCTCTACTGATCTGTTATGCACGTTCTAACATCCCACGGAATTTTAAAGGAGGGCAGCAGTTCTCTTTGGGTGCTACCCAAGGTTAGAGAGAGAGAGAACTGAACCAGGAGACTGGCATCGAGTCCCAGCTCTGTCACCGCAGCGAGGGTGACCTTGGACAAGGTCATTGGCTCCCTCTGCTTGTGCCTTTGACTATAAAATGAAGGGAACCAACACAGGGTTCCTTTGTCCCCTGTGGGGCATATGGAGATCTGTGTGGGCATTTTAGTGGACAAGCTTCAGAGATGCATGCTCTCTTGTCATACCTCGGATGGACCCCTATGAGAAAGATTGGTCCTGACCCAAAGCCAGTCTGCCTTCCTGCCAGACGCTGGATGACACTCTCTAACTCTGTGACCACCAGAGAATGCCCCCTCTCTTCACCCCTCCCTTCACCCTGGCCCACCCAGCCCTGGTCTGGGCCATTAGAAGAAGGATGTCAGAAAGAGAGTACTCTTCTGTTGTTCTGGTGCCTTCCATCTCATGATGCTAGATATTCCCAACTGGCCCCAGGGCAACTGAGACCCAGCCCTGACTTCAGAGCTGCCGATGAAGGTTATTTATGGCGAATCCTAGTTTTCAGTGTTGGAAAATCCTAGTGTTTCGGTGTTGGAACTTGGCCCAGAGACGTTAAGTGATGCAGCTACTCAGCTCAGAACCTGGGTCTCCCAGCTCCTTGTCTGGGGCTCTCACTTCATGCCTCCTCTCAGCCATGTGAACTGGCTGCCCTCATAGTCCAGTCACTCCGTGTCCAGGCTGGTGAACAAATCAACATCGAGCATCATTTCTGGGAACAAATGCCTGGGTTCCCGGCAGTAGGAGAAAGGGAGGCGGGAGGGTGGGGAGGTTTGAGGTCTGAAATCAGGGTCCACGTGAGTTTTGATGTTCAGTGATAACGTTGAAATTTCTAATACATAAACTTCTACTTGTATAGATAAAATAATCATCACCTGGTCTTTAGGGTTTATGATAAGTATTCTTTGTAGGTTTAAATATTATCTAATATTTTTCATCCACATATTATAGAATTTGAGTTTAGGCCTTGGAGCCAAACAAAGCGGGCTTCAAATGCCCACCTCGCCCTTGAGGTCCTTGAGCAGACCGCTTTAACCTTCCACAAATGAAAATCAGAGCGATACGTACCCCCCAGGCCGGGAGGAGAGTTAAACCAGGCTGTCCGAGTTTCTGGGACAGAGCAACAACCGTTCATGGGAGCTGGATGTGTAGACTCAGAGCTGATGTCTGCAGTAACCTGTGAAACCACATTACGCCCCCACACTTCATGCAACACGGTGAATTCACAGGGAGAGGGATCCTTCAGCAGAAGCCTGTGAGAGCCTCAGTGGGCTGGGACATGCATCTCCGCTTCCGTGGGCAAAGCCTGGTGTGGCACTTGGGAGAGAATGAGGACTGACCTGAAACCAGGGGGCAGAAGGTGGCATTAGGTGCCCGGATGCAGGGAACTAGGGCAGGAGGAGCTGTGAAAGCAGGTCCCTATGCTCAGCAAAGACCCTTTGTGCAGCTGCATGTAGGATAAAGGGGGGCTAGGGAATGGGGGCGTGGAGGTAGACACTCTCCAGTTGGTGTGGATTCAGAGACAGTGGAAGCGGGGAGCATCTGAGAGGCAGGTGCAGGTGGCTGGAGGGAGGTGGGTGGAGGGAGTCAGCCCGGTGTCTGGAGAGCACAGGTATTGACGCTGGGAATTCAGGTGGAGAGGCCAGTCTCTCTTTGAGCTCCTTGGATTACCTTGGACATCTTGGTTTAATTCGTTTTTCTCATTCACTAGTTTATGCATTTGTTCATCCAAAAGCATTTCGTGGGCATTTGTCTGGTAACACTAAGCTAAGCTCTGGGATGCCAGAGGAGTAAGAACCTGTCCCTGCCCTGAGGTGGGTGCAGAAAAGGTGACAGACAGACAGTTCCGATGTCAGGTGCGTGGTGTTAAGACCGAGGTGCACCAAGGACACCAGGAAGCACAGCGGCAGAGGAAGGGTTGTTGCCTAACCGGACTGCAGGCTGGGGGTCAGAGAAATGAGGTAATGTCTCGGCCGGACTGAGTCATGAGGGCTGAGTGGGGCCGAGCCAGGCAGGACCGGGGAAAAGGGCATTTCGTGGAGGGGGAGCAGCAGGTTCAAAGGCCCAGAGGCAAGCGATGGGCTGGCGCAAATCTGAGCCCTGCCACGCCCTTCAGTCTGACGGAAGGTGGAATGCGGGGAAGGGCGGTGACATGAGATGATGCTGGAGGGATGAACAGGTCACACGCATATACTCTCCTAAGGGGTTTTAAGGTGGGAAGTGACATGGTCAGATGAGGGGTTCAGGAAGATAGGTCTTAACAGTGTGGAGTCTGCATTGGAGGTGCAGGCAGGACTGGTGGCCCCGTAATGGTCAAAATTGTGAAGACTTGGGACTGAAATGCCCACGAGGACAAAATGGCATTACTAGAGTCAGGTGACCTGAAAGACTACTGGTACCTAGGGAGTGGTGGTGAGGATGGGCAAACAGGGAGGAAAGTGTCAATCATTTCTGGTTTGGACAGTGAGAGAGAGCACAAGAGGTAAAATAGGTGGTTTTTTGTTTTGGGTGGGAAGAGGAGGAGAAGGAATTAATTGAGCTTTGGGTATGTTGAATTAGAGTTGCTTGGTAGTTGTTGGGTGGAGATGTTCAGGAGGCAGTCACAGGCCCACGGCTGGCCTCTAGAGGCGGGTCTGAGCTGGGGATGCAGATCGGGGAAAGGCAGGTGCTGGAAGCAAAGGGAGCCGGAGATGCACTTATCCAAGCAAGACAACAGCAATCCTCCCTTATCCCAGGTTTTGCTTTCTGCAGTTTCATTACCTACAGTCAATGGAGGTCTGAAAATATTAAATGGAACATTCCAGAAATAAGTAATACCTGTTTTAAGTTGCATGCATTCTGAGTAGTGTGATGGCATCTCTCACCATCAGGCTCGTCTAGCCCAGGTCATGAGTCATCCCTTTGTCCAGCGTCTCCACATTATACACACTCCCCACCCTTCGTCACTTATTGTATAGGTTCCTGTAAAGGGTGACTCTCTCGTCTTGGGAAATCCATCATGGTGTTTTCCTCTTTACAGACTTGAAAACCTGGCCAGTCTCAGAGAAAGCAAAACAACCTCTGTCCCCAGCAAAATCTCACAGGGGTCTCAGGAGGCAGCCTTCGTGGAAGTCGTCTCTGGTTTGCCCCATTGACACCTTTCCTGTTTGGTCATTGACAGGAGGAAGTGATCGGAGACTTGAAACCAGGCACTGAATATCAAGTGAGCGTCGCAGCCTCCAGCCTCACAGGCAAAGGGTGGTTTAGCTCTCCTCAGCACGTTACCACCTTGCCCCAAGGTAAAAATGGATTCAGTTCATGAATCCTAGGAAACGGATGGGTGCTTTTCATTCATTCCTTCATTCAGTATCTATCAACAAGGACCTACTCTGTACCAGGCGCTGCACTAGGTTCTGGGAATCCAGCGATGAACAGGACAGCTCCTGCCTCCTTGGAACATAGCGGGGTGGGTCAAGACACCATCGAATTAATGTGTAGTCACAGATGGTGGTGAATGCTACACCCGCAGTGCTGTAAGAACATACAAAGGGAGACAGGATGGAGCGAGGAGGTAGGAATTAATTCCCTGAGATGACTTCTAAGTGGAGAGCTGACAGTGAGTGGGAATTAAGAAGGGGAGGGAGAGACGTGGGGAGAGAGATTTATAGGCAAAGGGCACCCAGTAAAGGCTCACAGAGGAGGCACGGGAGGCAAAGAGGCTTTGATCACATGACTTTATTCACCAGAAGCTCCTGTCCAGGGAGAAGCAGGCAGTAGCGAGCAGCCCCAGTGTATCCGCGGTCTGTGCGGTGCCTGGGAGCACTCGGGAGAGAGCACGTCCTTCACCTCCAGGCTCAGGGAGGGTTTCGGGAAGAATCACATATTTGCCCCAAATTTTGAAAACTTACCTATTTCACTGGGAAGAGAAAGCAGGAAAAATGTTTCTGGCAGAGGCAGGGGTATAAAGGAAGGCTGAGTGATATGAAAGTCTGGGTATGAAAATAGCAGCAACAGTTAGCTTTGGGCAAGAGGATCATGGGTGATGCCTATGTCTTTACACATGAGGGCATTTCCCAAATGTCCTCCCACTGGTATGTGTTCTGATTGTCACTGGGGGAACACACACACACATACACACACATACACAGAAAGGAAGTGGCTGGACATTTATTTTCCTTGTAGGTAAATATCAATTCCAACATGCGAACAGACGAAAGGCTGTTAGGAGGTCGGGGTATGATTTGAGGCTTGAAAGGATACACTCCAATGGGTATCCCAAAATCAATGGCCTGGATGATAAAAGCAGGGTTGGGGGAAGATGGGGAGACCAGTTCTTACTGACTCCAGCCTTACATGGCGAACCCAGTGGTGTTTATTTTTGTGTTTGTGAGGTGTGGATTTTCAGGCTGCTCTGAAGAGAGCGTTTTAGGCAGCAGGAAGCAGACCTGTTGTTTTATTTACATTAAGCCTCTCCTGCAGCAAAGATCCTAAACCAACCAGTTGCCTGCTGTCTCGCCTAGATTCCTGCCTGCCTCCGGCAGCACCTCAGCAGCCACACGTCACTGTGGTTTCCGAGTCTGAGGTGGCCCTATCCTGGAAACCTGGGGAGAGTGAAGGAAGCTCCCCTATCCAGTACTATTCTGTGGAATTCATCAGGTGAGTTTGTACGGCACCCCCAGAAGCCAAAGGTAGTGACCTCAGGCATGCTAAGCATGCTAGAGATCAGAGGGAGCATGGGATTACAGCATGTGTGTGTGTAACAGATGACAGAGGTGAGGAGGCCTGGGCCAGCCCCTGACCCCTCCTCTTCAGGGGTGGGCCATCTGGTCAACCTGTCCCCACTCATCTGACCTCTTTCCCATTTCCCTTCCACAATTAGAGACAAGTGTGCCTGCATTTCAGGCTGGGCACCTGCCTCCCTGCCTTTGAAACGTTGTCTTTGGGATAAACACTTGATGGTGACTTTTCTGGAGGGAGCAGGAGCAAGACCTTTAAAAACAAGTGCAGTTCGTTGTACCTGTATTGCCTTGGGCAAGTTTCTTGGTGTCCTTTCAGCTTTCTTCGTTCTCGTCACCTCTCCAGCCCTTTTTATTCCGCTTCTCAGAGGGTACAAGGGTGAGGAGAAGCTTTCGAAGAGTGTAAAGTGTGAAACGGGGCTTCTCAACGCTGCTGGGTAATTTTGAGGCAAAGAGCAAGATGAGCTGAAGGAATTCCCATCTGGGTCCATCCCCTGGATCTCAGTTGCAGTTGGGATGTGGGTTGAAACCCCAGCTGTTGAATGAGGAGTGTGGAGTCGGTGTCCTCTGAAGGAGAGCTGGCTGCCGCACGATCACGAAGGGTCGTTCCCGGGCTCTCTGAAGCAGGGACAGAGGATTCTGCCAAGATTTGAGTAGCTCCGCTCTGGTCCTTGACTTCCAGCTTATTCCTTGGTCCTGGGAAACACTTACTTGTTTGTCCCGAGAAGTTCTGTGCTGAGTCTCTCCAATGCAGAGTAGAGAGCTTGTTTCTGGCTGGCTTGTTGAATTCCAAGTGGCTGGTGCTTGAAGGAAGATGAGGCAGCGATGTCGGGGCTCCTGGGACTATACAGTCTAGTGGCAAGTCTAAATTTAGGGAGGACAGAGCGTGTGACCTCGACAGTCTGTCTCCATCCACTTCTGTGCCACACCTTCCCCTTCGCTGGCCTCGGTTTCACGAAGGGTCTTCCTGTAGGTGACCAGGTGGCCATTAGGCACTGAAGATGTGCAGCCAGCTCGTGTAGCTCCCTGCTGGAAAAGGGCCCTCAGAGTCTCCATGTTCACTCTCATTGGCCAGGCCTGGCTTCCTCTCTGTCCTCTGAGCCAATCAGTGTGGCCAGGGAAGAGACCACACTAATTGGTCAGCACGTGTCATATTCTGAGCTCTGGAAGTGAGGAATGCTGGGTCATTCAGACCTGGAGTACATGACGGAGAGCTCAAAAGGGTAGAAATTGTGGTGCAACTAATGGAAAAGGAAAGAATATTTTTAAAAGTTGCCTCATATTAAGACTCCAGGCCAATGCTCCTCCTTCAGGGTAACCTACAGTTCTGCCGTTGAGTAAATTTGGTAGACAAAGCTTGGAGTAGAAAAGATGCTAATTCTGTTTTCAATAATAGCTAAAAGTATAACATAGGAAAGTCCTAAAACCTCAGCTTTCTTTAAGTTTCTTAAAAACTTAACATTTCTAATTTACCAGCAAAGCAAAATGTAATACTTCAAAATTTTGGAGGAAAAAAAAGCCAAATTTTTAAAAGGTAGATGATCTGTGTAACCCCCTGGCAAAATGATGGTTATCACTTAGTACTCATTTTGCACTGTTTAGCTTGAAAATAGCCTATATAATAAAGAGGTAATATGAAAATTGACCATCACTCCAACACACAAGATGGCCACCTCCATGTGGTCAAAGATGGCTGCCACAAGATGGCCAGCAGGATAGGGCAGTTGGGAGGGATCAGGTCTGCAGAGGAGGGCAGTAAGGGGTAACCAGGCCAGCAGGGGAGGGCAGTTGAGGGGGAACCAGGCTGGCAGAGGAGGGCAGTTAGGGGCAACCAGGCCTGCAAGGGAGGGTGGTTGGGGGTGATCAGATTGGCAGGGGAGAGCAGTTAGGGGCAATCGGGCCGACAGGGGAGGGCAATTGGGCCAGCAGCATTGATCAGGCAGGCAGAAGCAGTTAGGGGCAATCAGGCAAGCAGACAGGTGAGTGGTTGGGAGCCAGCAGTCCTAATTCTGAGAGCGATATCCAACTGGCCATTTAGGCCTGATCCTGGTGGGTCCCAGATTGCAGGGTGTGCAGGCTGAAACTAAAAGACACCTCCCCGCTTTTCACCCCCGATGCACGAATTTCGTGCACAGGGCCCCTAGTACTTTAATAATGCCCTAGAAAGCTGGCTTCAAATTTAGTATTATGGGACATGTTGGAGTTCCAAATGAAGTGTGGTAGAATGGGGAAGCCAGCTCCTGATTCCAGCCCTGCACTGGGAATTCTGCCTCTGTTATCTCTTCCAGACTATGTGACTGGTCACGTGACCTTATCTCAGCCCCCTTCATTTCCTCATCTGTAATGTCAACTTCATGTGACCCTCATTGCAGGGCTGCTGTGCATAGATCTCGCTCAGTGTTTATACACAGTAGACATGCCATGGTTTGTTTCCTTCCCACCATTATTCTCCTTTTACAAAGAAAGAAATTGAGACTCAGTTGCTGAAGTTGCTTAGATGGGGACAGAATTAAAATGGAAACTGAAATCCCCTGATGTCCAGCCCCGGGCTCTTTCTACACAACTCACATCTCTTTGCGTCTGATCCACCTTCCGAGAGGGAAGGAAGTGTGAATGCAGCCCGCGGACCCCCAGCCATGCTGGCCAAGGGCGTGGGGAGCCTCAGCTCAGCTGCTGTTTGCTGTTGGACTAGAAAGAAAGCTTTCACAGCTGGTTGTGGCATTTACTGTTTGGCTGCAAGATAAATCCCCCCGTTCGTCTGTAAACATCTCCGAGTCTCTCCCATTACAGGTGAGGCCTGGGGATCTGTGTTTAGGGAGAGCTTCCTTGTGCTCTAGCCCGAATGGCAATTAGTCTGACCAGCTCTGGAGGTCCGCAATCATTCTGTTTTCCCCAGAGGGGTCTGTTTTATGTTTAATATTGAAGTCCTTTGCCTGGATACGGATAACCTCCTGCGTGTAGAAACACCTGTGATGGGTCTCTCTGAGAGCCCAAAGTTTCTGGTGACATCCAAGAGACAGGCTGACGCTAAGACATTGTCTAAATCAGCTTGTGGCCAGAGGTTATACAGTGGTACCTCGAGATACGAGTTTAATTTGTTCCGTAACCTTGAGGCGTGGGAAACGATGAGACGCTCGAGTCGCGGTAAACTGGTGGGTCATGTGCAGCCGGCCAATCCTCGCGATGACTCCTATCTCAAATGTTGCTCGTATTTCAAAGCAAAAATTGCTCGCTTGACCGCTCGTATCTCAAAAATCTCATATGTTAGGGCACTCGTATCTCGAGGTACCACTGTACTCAGATTTCAACCATCTTAATGTGACGATTCCATCGAGGTTCTGTCCTTAGAATTAGGTCCCAGTTCCTTCTCTATCTTGGTAGCTACTTATACATCAGTTGCTCCTCTTATTTATGAAATGAGGATAATGGTGTCAAAGGCATTGCTAGGAAATAAGTCTTTAGAAAATCTCTCAAAATACTTAACTGGTAATGAAAGATTGACCCGAGAAAATACACTCGACCCGGATATGGGGAGCTGACGGCTCACTGGCTAGTTTGGTGATGTTTCAGGTGGACAGCATGTATTCATGATGCTCTCCAGATCCCTGGATTTACAACCAAACATATTTCTGTTCCTCATCCAGCGTCTGTTTTCGCCTACAGTTGACCTGAGGTGGTTCGTTATCCTCCTTGCTAACAGTAGATTTTTTAATTTTTAATCAGGATAGAAAAGATTTGAAGAGGCACATTCTAAAGGACGGCTGCAGGCTGTAACCTCTCTTGCAACGTTTTCAAAAAATTTTTACCTGCTTTCTTAAAAACAGAAAAATCGTGCATTCATGACACAAGAGAGCATTTCTAAAGTGATACTGAAAATTTATTTGTGGGCAGTAATGCTTAGCGTCTGTTAAAATAAGAACCGAGCATAAATATAGCTAGCTACCTCTGTTTTGAAAAATATTTGGGTTATAAATGTCTGAGAAACTTTCCTCTCTCTGCCTAAGAATTTCCCCAGGGTAAGCGTCTTTCTCATAAGCAAAAAAAAAAAATATATATATATGTTATGGTGGCAATGAAAACCCAGTCCTGGAAAAATATTCCTCACCCGTGATGGTCCATATGGGACGCCATGCTTCCTATACTAGTGTGCTATCATTGACCGGTTCAAGGTGAAAAATCGTCTTCATTGATTTTTTTTTTTACCTGTAGTTTTTCTGTAGTATGACCGGATTGGTTAAAATTGCTTCAGAGCTTTGCTCTGTTCATTGCTGAAAGGGTAGATTAAAGTTTTCAGTAGCTGTCTTCAATAAAAAAAAAAAGTCTACCCCTGACTTTTCTGCTGTAGGTGTGGGAAAGTTCACAATATTTCTGTGTATATTTTAGGGGCACCGGGTCAGAAATGCGGACCTCTAAATCTCTGCCTGAGACGGTTACACCCATCACTGGGAAGGAAAAGGGTTTCTTTCTTTTCTCTTGCACACTTTTCTGCCTAAATAACCCCCGATCCCTTGCAGATGTCTCCCCTCACGAGACTTAGGAAATACATCTTCACACCTGGCTGCTTCGAAGCTGACTTTCACTTGAGAGTCTCAAGGTCATGCCCACCTGCGTGGGTTTTGAAAATTGTTCACAAATTGACTTTTTTTTTTTCTTTCAAAAGTTGTCTTTCCATCCTACACTTTTTGTTAATGTACAAGTAACAAATGAACTTAGTTCCCCACAGAAAGTGACCCTGACTCAGAATGGAGGCTGGACAGATTCTGGATTTTCCTTGAGTGTTTTTTTTTGTTTTGTTTTTTTGTTTTTTAATATATTTTATTGATTTTTCACAGAGAGGAAGGGACAGGGACAGAAAGTCCGAAACATTGATGAGAGAGAGACATCGATCAGCCGCCTCCTGCACACCCCACACTGGAGATGTGCCCACAAGCAAGGTACATGCCCCCGGCCAGAATCAAACCCGGGACCCCCCCAGTGTGCAGGCCGACACTCTATCCACTGAGCCAAACCGGTCTCTGCCCTTGAGTGTTTTTAAGGGATGATGTGATTTGGGTTATGGTTGAGGTCACAGCTTAAGAGAGTTAAAATAAGTTTTTTTTTTATTTTTTTATATTTTATTGATTTTTTTACAGAGAGGAAAGGAGAGGGATAGAGTTAGAAACATCGATGAGAGAGAGACATCGATCAGCCGCCTCCTGCACACCCCACACTGGAGATGTGCCCGCAACCAAGGTACATGCCCTTGATCGGAATCGAACCTGGGACCTTTCAGTCCGCAGGCCGACGCTCTATCCATGGAGCCAAACCGGTTTTGGCTAGAACTTACAATGTAAATAACCGTGTTTGTTTTTTTTTCACCATTAGTTAATTTGGGGGAGAATGGAGGAAAATCCCATTTCTTTGTAAGAAGTTATGCTTTTTTAACGCTGAGCCTTCTGACCGCCAGGAATAACCCTGGAAATCCGTGAGAATGGGCTTGCTCCACGTCAGCCAAGGCTTCACAAGGAATTCCTTTTCCTGACCTTTAGCCTCCAAGTGGAGAGTCTCAGGAGCGCCTTGGGGACTGGTGCCCGGGCCCAGCGTTCCTGGTCTGTCGAGGTCACCCTCTGGGGCTCGGGTGGGAGGGCAATTCTGAGCGCCTTGCAGAATCTCCACAACTGTCCTTCCTACACATCGACCCCCCGAAAGCTCCAGCCCCTCCCGCCATGGCACCTCTGAGGTCATCCCTGGTCACACAGTGGCTGGCCACCTACACTGAGCCCTTGTCTGTGCTGCTTTGATAGTCTGAGCAAGCATCTGATGTCGCTCAGAATACTTTTTATGTATTTTTTATTAATTTCAGAGAGATAGGAAGGTAAAGAGAGAGAAACATCAGTGATAAGAGAAATCACTGACCCGCTGCCTCCTGCACATCCCCTACTGGGGATCAAGCCCTGACAAATCCTGGTTCCATTCAAATAGAGTTCCTGCAATATGCTCTTTTGCACTGGCTTCCTACTGATCCTTAGAGGTGTTATCTCCCGTTAGATTGTGAGCTCTCTAGGAACTATGTTTGTAGTTCCTTGAGCTCCAGGATGTAGCTTCTGTGATGGGAGCCCAGCTGATAATCGTTAATCACTCGCCAATTGACTAGCCCATGGAAGTTGCCTCCTGGGTTGGATGGTATCAAGAAAAACAGTGGTCCACTAAGGATGAGGTTGGCAATGGGAGCGGTGTTTAAAATGCCAAAAGAGAGAAAAGGAATGAAACAGAAAAATATACCACCTACTGACTGTGCGGCTTTGGATAAATTATTTTCTTTGTTGGCCATATGGGTCAAAGGTGAGCCTTGATTAGACATGTGGGTCTTAAAGCTGCTGAGATTCTGATAAAAGCTGAGGGCCCTTCCCAAAACCGGTTTGGCTCAGTGGATAGAGCGCCAGCCTGCAGACTGAAAGGTCCCAGGTTCGATTCCGATCAGGGGCATGTACCTTGCTTGTGGGCACATCCCCAGTAGAGGGTGTGCAGGAGGCAGCTGATCCATGTTTCTAACTCTCTCTTTCTTTCCCTTTCCCTCTATAAAAAATCAATTAAAAAGAATATATATATAAAAGCTGAGGACCCTTTATTAAGAGAAACACAATGATGTTGACACATAAGAGCTCACCTGCAGTTTCTGAGAACCCCAGGTGCTTGGGCGAAAGGATCGCTAAGACGCTGATAACCAGGTTGGATGCTGCCTTGCCAGGGAGTCATGCTTCTCCCCACCCCACTGTACCCGTGAGTGAGTCTGGATCCCTCGAACCAGCTGATGGGACTTGAGTAGCCACTGCCGGCACCTTGCTTGTGCCTCCGCACTCCTTCGCCCGGCCACCCCGCAGCGATGCTCTGCTGTTCCCTGGAGATGCAGGGCCTGACCCAACCCTCGCCCGCCCTTTGGAAAAGTGCTCCCCATGCCCATCTGCTGGTGGCTGCCGTCTTTACCTGAGATTCTTCTCTCTCTCTCTAGCCTTTTTATGGTTGGGGACAGGGGCAGGCCGAGTTGCTATGGTGATTTGACTGGCAACTGAGTAGTTGAACAGAATCATTGAAAAAGGAAGCTGGTGCTGGAGGGAGACCTGAAACAATTGTTTTGTCTAGTTCAGTGGTTCTCAACCTTCCTCAGGCCGGGACCCTTGCATACAGTTCCTCATGTGGTGGTGACCCCCAACCATGAAATGTTGCTACTGTGATGCATCGTGATGTAAATATCTGCATTTTCCTATGGTCTTAGGCGACCCCCGTGAAAGGGTCGTTCGACCCCCAAAGGGGTCGCAACCCACAGTTTGAGAACCGCTGCTCTCATTGTCCCTTTCTCAACCTCCCCTTTTTTCCGGCTGCACCTTGAGAGACTGCCCGCATTGAACCGCAAAGCCCGGGAAAAGCAGAGGCCAGATGGTAAAGGTTTGGAACTGGCATCCAGTCTGCATGAATATTATAAAGAAAGGAAAGGTTAATGATGTTAATCTCTTATTTGCTGAAAACATAACTTTCCTTCCTGCAGTAAAGGACCGAATACAAAGTAATTACCCTTCCAGGGAGGGGTGTCATTTTTACAGGACGATGGTGGCAGGTAGTCGGGTGCACGGTGGCATCTGAGAGCAGTTCCAGGTCAGCTCCTCTGGAAATGCCACAGGGAGCTTGGCAGGGACTCACGGGAGAGAGAGACTGCATCCTCCTGACTTCCTTTTAGCGCATTGCCTGTGGCTTTGCTCGGTGGTTCTATTCATTTTAGTTCGTCAATGTGCTTCCTTCCCCTCTCTGAGGTTTCCTCTTGGATGACAGAGTTAGTTCACGCTAGAAGTCCATCTTTAGGGAGAGGGGGTCAAGAAAGAGAACCCTGCCAAAACCAGTTTGGCTCAGTGGATAGAGTGTCAGCCTGTGGACTGAAGGTTCCCAGGTTCGATTCCGGTCAAGGGCATGTACTTTGGTTGCGGGTACATCCCCAGTAGGAGGTGTGCAGGAGGCAGCTGATCGATGTCTCTCTCATCGATGTTTCTAACTCTCTATCCCTATGCACAAATTCATGCACTGGGCCTCTAGTAAAGGCAATAAGAGATACGTGAAATTAATTTTAACAACACATTTTAACCAGTACATCCAAAACATCATTTCAACATGTAATCAATCACATAGGGTCCTTTCTTTTTCATGTAAAAATCCAGGGCATGTTTTACCCTCACTGTATACATTCTAGCCCCATTTCAGGTGCCAGCCGGCCAGATGCCCCCGGGTCTAGAGTGAGCAGGCGGCCAGGGTTTCCCGCTCCCCCCGTGATGTGTGCCGGTCCCTTAGATAATGGCTGGCACGCCTGGCCCCCTGCTGAGGACACAGCCTTTATTTCACCGGGACCACTGCCCTCTTCTTAGATCCATACTTCCGTTACTTCCATTTCACAGGCGAGAAAGAGAGACTTAACGACGTGAAAGAGCAGTGGCAGGATTTGCGTGGCTCCGGCCCTCTGTGTGTGCTGGTGGGGGGGCTCTGAGTGAGGGTCTGTGCTCCCTACACACGTGGGAACGGGTCCCCAGTTTTCCTCAGAGCGGGAAGAGTGGCCCCGGACAGAGCCTGCCTGGGTTTTCCCACGGCGGTGCCTACCCATCAGTCACCCCATAAAACGCGCGCTTGTTTATTTTGTGAGCAGACTGTGAGCCTGCGGAGTCGGTGCTCCCCTGACCTCCCTCCGGGAAGGGGCTGTCAGGGATGCCGGGCTGTGGAACATCTGCAGGCCGAGCCCTGGAAGCCGACTCCCGCCCGTGGGGGGTCCTGGTGCACAGCCAAGGCCCGCGAGGAACGGGCGCTGGGCCTTCCACGGGGTTTTAAAAACCAGCCCCAGAAAGGGATCTGCCTGCTTTGACCACAGGCGCTGAAGATGACCACCTGGGATGGGAAAGCACGATGCTTCGCAGGCAGGGACCTTCCCCTCGTCTCCCCCCATCCTGGCTCCTCCAGGGCCTGACCGTGCTTCTTGTTTACCGCGTTCTTTCCTCCATCAAGGCCAGATCTGGACCACAGCTGGACCTCCCTCCACGAGCGGATCCAGATGGACTCCATGGTGATCGGGGGCCTGGACCCGGACACGCAGTACCGGTTCGCCGTGAGAGCCACGAACCCGCACGGCCGCAGCCCGCGCAGCGCGCCCAGCCACACCGTCCGCACCGCCCGTGAGTACCCGGCTCCCCAGGGCAGGATGCACCAGCTGCAGGACTCACTAAGTGCCTCCTGAGGACCCACTAAGTGCCCGGTGGAGGGCAGCCAGGGCCTGGCCTCTCGGGGCCTTTGTTTCTGCGACCGTTTCCCAGCCCTTCGGAAGCCCTTCCAGCAGGGACGTTTCTAGGGACACAGAGGTCAGCGGGGGGTTTATTTTTGCAGCGTCCTCGGGGAGCGGGAGGTCAGCTTTCTTTCACGACCGCAGGAGCAGAGCCCATTCCACGGCCTCCCACACTTTTTTTTTTAAAGATGATTTATTGATGTTTCACAGAGAGGAAGGGGGAGGGATAGAAAGATAGAAACATGGATGAGAGAGACATGGATCAGCTGCTTCATGCATATCCCCTACTGGGGATGTGCCTGCAACCAAGATACATGGCCTTGACTGGAATCGAACCTGCGACCCTTCAGTCTGCAGGCTGGTGCTCTATCTACTGAGCCACACCGGTCTCAGCCCTCTCCACACTTTTTTTTTAAATGTATATTTTAATATATTTTATTGATTTTTTTACAGAGAGGAAGGGAGAGGGCTAGAGATAGAGAGTTAGAAACATCGGTGAGAGAGAGACATCGATCAGCCGCCTCCTGCACGTCCCACACTGGGGATGTGCCCGTAACAAAGGTACATATCCTTGACTGGAATCGAACCCGGGACCCTTCAGTCTGCAGGCGATGCTCTATCCACTGAATCACACCGGTTTCAGCCTCTCCACACTTTTGATCCTTTGTGATAATGGGCTCGTTTTAAAACCACAGGGTTTAAAATAATGCCCCAGGTGCTTCGGGGCTAGTGTTCGCTTGCAAACCAAGGGCGCCCCGTTAAGCCAGTGCCTCGGAGGACGGCCAGGGGACTCAGAGGAGTCACTGGGGTGCCGACACCTGCGAGGGTGCTGAGGGCAGACGTTCCTGGTGGCCCCTGCGCCTCTCCGGGGTTGGGGGAGCTGGCTGGGTGGCAGGTCTGCTGGGCTTTTTTTTTCAAAATGTCAAGTTCAGCTCTGATTCCAGCCCATGGTGTAAGGAGCTCCGCCGTGATGGGTACAGGAGCCACTTCAGTGACGTAGCCCTCCGTGCCAGTCTCGGCTTAGGAATCGTTGTCTTTGGAAAGTAAAGGGCACTTGTGCCCAAAGCTGGGACCCTAGGTAGTGGGGAGGCCTCAGAACTGAAACTTGGAAGACTGCTTTTCAGTTTCGCCAACAAATTCCTCCAAGTTTCTTTTCTTTTTTTTTTTAAATATATTTTATTGATTTTTACAGAGAGGAAGGGAGAGAAATAGAGAGTTAGAAACATTAATGAGAGAGAGACATCGATCAGCCGTCTCCTGCACACACCCCCTACTGGGGATGTGCCCACAAGCAAGGTACTTGCACTTGATCAGACTCGAACCTGGGACCCTTCAGTCCGCAGGCTGGTGCTCTCTCCACTGAGCCACACCGGTTTGGGCAAATTCTTCCAAGTTTCTGTCTGAAGAGTCCTGCTGTGGCCCTGAGTCCCCTATCCCAGGGAGGCAGCCTGTCCCACACTGTCCCTCGGCTTTCCATTGGCCGGCCGGAGCCCTGTTTCTATTGGCTAGTGCATCGGAATAAACCCCTCCCTCTCCTCACCGGACACCCACACCGCTCCCTTTCACCAGGGGTGGAGAGTCACCAAGTCCTAGGAATGGGGGCTCTTCTGAGAGCAGCCCTGAGCCTGATCGTGGGTGCCAGGCTTCTGCTTTCACAATGCATTGTGGGGCGGGGGGAGGGTATGGAGATGTGATGAGGACACACCCCCCCCCCCCCCCCCACATACACAGTGCCTGTGATCACCCAATAACTGCTGGACTCCTCTTCTTCTTTCGAGCTTAGGAGCTAAAACTCTTCGGGGCCTATGACCAGGAATGAAACACCTTCTTCCTAGAAATGTTAACTATTTCACACCCAAGAGGGCCTCCTTCCACTCCCACTGGCTGAGATCTCTGCTTTGGTCTTTGGTTAAACGTTGTGCTGTCCTACCCCAAATCGGGGTAACAGGAGCCTGGCAGTCACCCTGTGTGCTCACCCCACTCTGCGAGGTGGTGCACACTCCCTTAATTCCAGCCCTGGTGTCTCCTTCCCCTCAGAGGCAGCACAGGAGAAGGAGGCGGGTGTGGACATCGGAGTCAGGGCAGGGGACGTGGGTTGGGGCATCCCTGAATCTTTCTCTTGTTCATCATGGGTCTGGCCTTGGAGCTCCTGGTAATCATTGCCCCCTTGGCGGGTCCCTGATTTGTGAATTAAGTATGATAAGGTATGTGAAAGTACTTTACAGATATGCAGTGGTTTCTTTATTGAATTTATTGGAGTGACGTGGGTTAAAATCATACAGGTTTCTGGTGTACAATCCTTCAACACGTCATCCGTATGTTGTATGGTGTGTTCACCACTCCAACAGATACAAAACGTCTCCTTACAATTGGTCTCCTGTGCTAGTAAAAATGCTATCATTTCCATGTAATTTTCTGCGGGGGAGGTGGCTGACTCAGTGAAAACTCTCCATCATGAAATAGTCTTACATAAATATAATGTAATGGTTTCTACACATGTGCAGTTACTCAAATCAGGATAACAGAAATAGGGTCATGGATACTAAGAATGTGTTGTAATTCATTTTTCAGTCATGTTTTTTTTTCATGATCTCTTCCCATGTGTTAGAGACCCCTATGTTCTGGCACATTCACACTGCTTATTTGCTTTTAGTTTAGACTGCAGTTTTGTTTCTGAAACCCATTTTCCAATATATAAAATCGCCTAATTACCAAGGAGCGCTTATTTGGGCCACAGTGGATTCTGGGTATCAGAGCTCCCGCTGTGCGTCGCCTGTGAGCCAGACACCACGCCGAGCCTGTTCCCCGAAAACCCGTGCTGATCCCCACAAACAGCCCTGCGCTGGAGGAACGGTGTCTCTTTCCACAGGTTTTTACAAATGGCGGGTTTGAAGGGTTGTATGTGACCTATAAATAATAGAAACAGCTGGAACCGGTTTGGCTCAGTGGATAGAGCGTCGGCCTGTGGACTGAAAGGTCCCAGGTTCGATTCCGGTCAAGGGCATGTACCTTGGT